>QFFB01001603.1:0-73091 GCA_003316465.1 Ramaria cf. rubripermanens
AATATCTTGCCATGAATAAGGTGAGGCAAATTATGTGTTAGAAATGGTGTGACGACAGCTGCGGTTTGAGAATCACGGGTATGGCCCTGAGGTAGAACACTGCTATTGGTTGTCACTGCATCGTCATCCGGGACCGCGTGCGTCTGTGGTGTAACTGGACAATCCAAGTCTCCAGACGAGGTAGATGGCGATGACGGAGTCGACGGCAATGTAGGTAAACGAGGCTGGACCACTGCAGATGTAGTTAACTGTGTATTGTAATGTACTTGTGCTTTGGGGTATGACAAAACTGATGGGGCAATCTTTTGCATGTTCTTGACTCCCCGGGGGTTCTTGTCAGCTTTCACATCGTACAACCACCTGGTCCTATCTTGGCCACGAGTCGGTGTATGGGTCAATGGACGTGGTGGAGCAGGAGCTATGGCAGCCCTCCACGCCTCCCATTGGTAATTATAGTATTCGGTGAGGCGTCCGGTAGGAATACCAAAATGCTTGACACGCTGAATGGCGGCTTTCAGCTCCTTAATGTTTATGCGGTCTGCCGGATTCATCAAGAATACGCGTGACAGAATATCGTGAACCTCAGGGTATAGCGGCATAAAGAGCCTGAACAAATACGGTCGTTTGACGAATTCCTGAGGTGGGACAAGTTAAGAAAAGCGAGGCTATGGAATGACAGAACTTACACTGAAAAATGGATCATTTAAATGAGCAAACTTCCAAGGGGCCTTTTGACGGCATGCAAGGTTTAAAAGGAGGATGCCCAAAGACCAGATGTCGTTGGGTGCTGTGGCATAAGATTGATCCCTGGAAAATGCGCCCCAGCATTCGGGACTCATATACAAAGGGGAGCCTGTCCGTGTCTCTGTACTGATGCAGTTGCCGGTGGCCAGTCCAAAATCTGAAAGTAGTGCTTTACGACCCCCGTCGCAGAGAAGAATATTTTCAGGTTTTATGTCACGATGAAACACGCTAAAGCCAAGCCATGGTGAGATCCCGGTCAATTGGGGTGAAAATACTGACTCACCTATAGGAATGACAGTAATCTATGGCATCAAGAACTTGTATAAAAATATCCTTTATCCTGGTGTCGTTTCCAAGATAGAGCTTTCTGTGAATCCCATAACAAAGGTCACGGTCAGGGCAGAGTTTCATGACCATATACTGATAGTGTCCTTCACTAAATGATTCATACAAGGTAACGATCCCAGCGCCATTGCTGACCCGCCGGTGAATCTCGAGTTCCTGGCGTTGGCGGATGAAGGTGCATTCATCCAGAGCTGTGCGTATAACCTTGACTGCACAATGTTTCGGTTTCCTGAGCCCGCCACGGTGAAGAAGAGCCCGGTAGACTGCCCCATACGAACCCTCACCAAGGAGGGAAACAAGTTCAATGCGATTGTTACCGACACGCCTCCCGACGAGATGGTTGGGAACACAAGCCATGGATATTTAATATTTATCGTTGAGAAGCGGATAAAGATATATAAGGTCATTTCCTAGTAAAACATGCCTTTTATTTGAGATATCTAAGACGGGAGTCCAATCCGATGTTTCAACTACCCGACATGGAACGTAGCGGATGGGCGGATGCAATAGGAAGTCTCAGCATTGTCGGGTCGGCAACGTCCATAGAGGTCCATCTTCCTCCTTGTTACGTCGAAAAGCTTGGCGAACTTATGTGAAGCATACCTTTATATTTCACTGCAGACATTTTCAGGCTGTTGAATCAATAGTTACGCTTGCAACAGTTACAGTAATTATTCCAACGTTACCCACAACTCAGGCGTGTCTGAGCGTACTTATCTTCCAACAATTAGCATACTCATGAGAATATTTCTCAAGTCATGAGATCTACAGAGGCCACTAAACTGCTGATACTGTGACTGCACCTGAACGAACTCATGTCGGCCCGGTCCGACGTCCAAACGATCTGGTTCCACTCGTGACCCAAACCGAATAAATCATGGTGAATGAAACAAACGACATCTCAAGATTCCTTCTTACCACTCTCTGCAATGTCAGACAACAAGTCCTTCGTACTTCGTGGGATCAAAGATACCGCCTTTGAGCCCCGGCCTATTCCCGAAGGTAAGGCTTGCCAGAACATTATGCATCTACTCTGAGGTGACTGTATCCTAAGTAAGTCGCGACGATGTCCTTGTCGAAGTGAAAAAAACTGGTACGTTGACCTTGTGATTCTTTGACTCAGGCTCTAATCTTCTACAGGAATCTGTGGATCGGATGTGCGTCCATGCTATTCCGCTGCCTAGCGATCGACAAATCCGTTTCCGAGCTATAGGTTCATTATCTTGTCGAAGGACGCATAGCTGATTTTGTAGTTGAGAAGCCCATGGTGACCATTGCCTTCCCATGTCTCGTGTTACCTTCTTCTCATTCTACACTTCAGGTGCTGGGACATGAATCTTCGGGAGTCGTTGTCAAAGGTTAATATTTCGCACTACGTTTCCCAGAGCTTCGTTGAATATCTATATTAGTTGGGCCCGAAGTCAAAAATCTGAAAGTTGGCCAACGAGTGGCCATGGAACCAGGGCAAACGTGTCGAATCTGCAGTGCCTGCAAAGCTGGCTCTTATGAGGCATGATTCATTTAATATATATGCCCACTGTCTCAATGATGGTTCCAGCTCTGTCCCAACATCATTTTTGCAGCCACACCTCCACACGATGGAACGCTTGGCAGATATTATCGCCTCCCAGCCGATCTAGCGTACCCACTTCCCGACAGTCTTTCTCTTGAGGATGGTGCTATGGTGCGTCACATGTACTTCTGAAGGTATTGTTTGTAACTTTATGCTGTAGATGGAGCCCCTGTCTGTTGCCGTGCATGCTCTCGCTAACATTGGCAAAGTGCGGGCAAACCACACAGTTGCCGTCTTCGGCGCAGGTATGTACCAGATGTTTTCATTGATGTTTGTTACAATGTTGAAATGTCACAAGGGCCGGTTGGGCTCCTCACTTTGGCCGTGGCAAAGGCCTTCGGCGCGAAACGTATAATCGCCATTGATATCATCCAGTCCCGTCTTGAATTCGCAAAGAAATATGCTGCAACGGACATTTATCTACCTTCGAGGAAAGCGCAGGGCGAAACCAATATAACTTACTCCAGCAGAAATGCTGCAGAATTGAAACATAAGCTCGGCATCGCGGATCGTGGTGACAAAGGTGTTGATATTGTCGTAGATGCTAGCGGCGCAGAAGTTAGCATTCAAACATCCATTTACTTAGCCAAGGAAGGAGGTCAGTTGGTAATTAGTCAGTATTATTTCTCCTCTGACTCTCCCAAACTTCAGGGACCTTTATTCAAGTGGGCATGGGACATGCGGAAGTGACTGTACCAATGTAAGCTATAAGACTTTTTTTTTGGCTGCCTAATATCCTGATTCTGTCTTGTAGCACGCATCTTCTCGCAAAACAGCTCACGGTCAAAGGAAGCTTCCGGTATGTACAGAGAATATGTTCTGTCCGCTACAGCTCTGACAGAAAGGTTGTCGAAGATATGGGGTATGAGCCCTCTTGTTCTTAATACTGTGCATTAACATGGGCATCAGGCGGGTGATTACCCGCTTGCTATTGATCTGGTGTCCCAAGGCAAGATCGATTTGAAACCATTGGTCACCCATCGGTAAGCGTCTTGAAACCATCACTAAGACATGCTGAATTCTCTTTAGTTTCATGTTTGATGATGCCATTGCCGCGTTCGAAACCACTCGGTCGGGCAAGAGTTTGGACGGGAAGGGTGTAATAAAGGCCATCATCTCCGGCCCTGAAGTATCAGTTAATGATTTATGAGTGACTGACAGGACACGACAGACAGTAAGACAGTAAATGCTGGCAATAGGCTGAGTCAAAGTTGAGCCGTCCATGCGACATTTGAGTTTTCATCATTGTGTTTAGTAGTGATTCAATATTCCATTCACCATGCATGCTGTTCGTGATCATCGGGTCGTTGCGAACACCGAAGTAGAATGCCAAATTATTGACTCCAAACTGTAAGTTGTGAGCTGTAAATTGTAAATGTAAGTAACATCGTAGACTCGAACCCAGTCTGTGGTAACGATCAGAATAGTAGTTCTAAAACTATTGTAAGTGAAAAGACACTATGTAGAGACAACTGGTACATCGCGTCTCAATCATCACGTGACACGCGTGAGCTTAGGCACTCCATGCCTTTCAGTGCAAGGAATGCTCGATATCTCCGCATTTCGACACACACTGTCCTCCTTCTTTACATCTACCTAGATGACAAGCATGTGGAATGGATGACAGACTGTATGGTCATTTCTTCTTTTTCTGGGTCCATTCTGATTCACGGCTTTAGATACGTTACAGTGCGTTCTCGAGGATTTACGAGCCGTGTATGGCTTTCAAACCCACTGTGAATAAGAACGGCTGTCAATTGTTTGCCATCACAGTATAGGGCCCAAACTCCGTGCCGAGAATAATCAGCCAAGTGCTGGAGGATCCAATGCGAAAAAAGGAACAGTCGATGTTCACAGAGGAGGTCCGTGTGTTTCTGCTGTGATTCGATGGTCATATGAGTGGGTAATGCTCCTTTAGACACTTACCAATTTGCCTACTTCTTTCGCAAGAATGAGCCACATGCTGTTTTAATAAAGGTCGGGTTTTGTTTGACCAGCCGTAATTTTACTAAAGCTTCATTCTAGAGTCGGACATTCGTTCCAGCCCCAAGCTCGGAGACACCAGTCGTCGAGCCAGCACAACTATCCAGTCCCCAACGCCGTAAGCGTAATGAGGCAAAGGCCCAAGCTTCATCCATTAAACCTGCGTCAGGAGTGCGCTCCAAATCGAAAAAGAAGGCAAAATTATCTGATAGTGACGACGATGAAGTGATTGAAGATCACAGTGACCAAGACGCCTCCGAATTAGCCCAAGAAGGAATAACCAGGAGATCTCTCAGAAAAAGAACTCTACTCGCGAGAGGGTACTGTGAAAGGGACCAGGACGACGATGACATTGTGATGGTTGATCCCGATCTTAATTCTCTGCACGTTGACAAGGACACGACCAGAGGGGCCGCAAAGGAGGACTCAACAAAGAATGCTCAAACTACAGAGCACGACTCGGACGCCTTTGATCCGGATTCTGAGCCTAACGTTTCGCCAGTATTCAATGGTGATACCGAAGACCAGGAAGAAAAGCTCAAGTTATCCATGAGGGTTACCTATCAAGGATTTACAATCTATGACAAATGTCTTTGCGTGATCATTGAACCCTGGCCTACATCACGAGACAAGTCCCGGGCACGATCTATTGCCCCTTCTCTAGCGCAGTACCCTGGTGTCTCCATTCGAGAACGAACGCCTCTGTTCCTCCCAGAACTGGATCCTCGGCGAAGCGCCACGCCTGTCCCTCTGCCATCTAGATTCTTACCTCCAATCCCACTGTTTGATGACAATGCTGAACCGGGAGAACAAGATGCCACTGACGGTGGTGGGATGATGGCTTTCAGCCAAGCTTTGAAATCTGTAGCTGGAGAACGAGCTGGAAGTGCGGATGAGGATGATAATGAAGGTGACGTCTTTCTTGGTGATGCAGATGAAAGGAGAGGGGACCCTTAGTTTATTTTCAATTAATTTCTACTCCACATCATGCTCTGCCAAGTTCTCTAAGAATGTCGATTTTCCGGGCTTCACCAACCTCCCTGAAGCCTTCGTTTGAAATTTCAAAGAGACCATGACCACCGGATAATGCTCTCAAACGACCTGAATAGTCAAGCATTTGGCTCAATGGTGCAATAGCATGAATAGATCGTTTTAAGCGGACGGACTGTGACGTATCACTGGTAGAAAGAGCCGAACATGGTGTTAACCAATCTGGCGGGACGTACAAGCCATCCCTCGAATAGGGTTGGGCGTCATAAGCGGAGGACCCAACTGCCGACCCAGCCTCGAGGTCCAATATATCGCCACGGTGTTCGGCGAGATCTTTCACGACTTTTCCGATATGTTCCTCACTTATCTCCACTTTAACCCTAACGTAAGGTTCCATCAGAGGTCCCATGCCAGTTTCGCCAAGTATTTCACGAAGGATATGTGAGCTAGCTCTGGCAAGCGTGGAAGGGGGGGAGGAGGTCGAAAGATTGTAAGAGTGTATGGTAATATGTAGGTGCGAAAGTGGAAGGCCAGTGTGATAGGAGTTCGAGAGTGTGCTATGAAGACCTTGGACCAGATAGCTCAAGGGGGTATGTGAATCACTGATCGACTCTGGAGACGGTAAGGGTTGGCCGTCGTGATCTACAACAATATTGTCCCCCCAAGACGAAGAGCCCACTTCCCCCTTGCCAAAGGCTCTTATAGTAATTGAAATGTTTGCGGTGACAGGTTGACCACCCATTTGGGTTTCCCATGTTCGATGGCTATTAAACTCAGTAGAAGAATAGCCTTCACGATAGCTCACCCTCCGTCGTCCAAGCTGAAATTGGACGCCCCATTCATCTCGCAGTCGCCCTTCCACTATTTCTAAATGAAGGGCGCCTAAACCATGGATTAAGAGTTGACCGTCCTGTTCTTCGACACGTGTAGAAGGATCAGTTCGAGTGAGAGATGATAAAGCCTCATGCACCGGCTGTAAGTCAGAGTGCGAATGTGGAATCACTGAAGCCGAAATAACGGCTGGGGGTGGTGTTATTTCTTGAAGTGTCATGGTATTGCTGGCAGAAGGCCCAAACGCGGAGACCAGGGTATCCCCAGTACGCGTGTGTTTGAAACCTAGGATAACGCCAATACATCCGAATGGTAAGATATCGGTCTCTTCGGGCTGTGAGGCATATAAGAGTAGAAGCTTGGATACACGTTCTCGCTGGCCTCTGTTGATATTCAGAAGGGTAACGCCTCTGGTCAGCGCGCCTATAAAAACATATGAGTATTTTACCATTGATAAAGTGCGGTTACATACCGGAATATACCCTGACAAACGTCATCCAACCTCGTCTCTTATCCCAAGTCACTTTCCAAGCTAACAATTGTAATTGCTCGGACCGAGATACCATGGAGTGCTGCACATCTGATGGGCTGGCCAAAAGGGTGCCTACATAGTTCAGGAGAAGCTCTGTTCCTATGTGTTTAAGGGCAGAGCCACAGACAATGGGGAGTATCTCCTGTCGAAGAGTCAGCTCTCGAAGGTATGGTATGATGGTGGCAGCCGGCACAGAGAGATACGCCGATGGGGAATGTGGAAGGGCAAGAAGATGGTTAAAGAGGCCTTCAGAATGCATGCCTAAACTCTCTAGAAGCTGAGTTCTCGCGAGTATCAAGTGTGACAGCAGAGGGTGAGAACGAGTGAACGGCGACTGTTCAGCCAATTCTTGGGCACTATTAGGCAAAGGGATGCAAATGCACCCCTCATCGCTTGACTTCCAAACCTCCCAGTTCACCAGATCTACTACTCCTTGAATCCCCGGCTCCGCAGAGGAATAATCTTTTGAGTCGAACGAGGATACAGGAATAGTGAGGACAATCGGCTGTGGATGGAGTCGGTTGGCTAGAAGAGACACATACGAAGTATGAAGTGAGGCCCCGGGACGATCTAGCTTGTTAAAGAACATGAGGCGTGTAGGCACGTTGTATCTGAAACCAGTTGAAGATCGGATATTGATTAGGGTACCAAGCTTACCTTGATCATGGCTCACCTGTCGAGCTGTCTCCAGACTCCTTTCGTCTGTGCCTCTACGCCTTCCACCGAATCTAGTAGCACAACGGCGCCGTCAACCACACGACTGGCACTTTCAACTTCCATGCCAAAGTCCGCATGACCGGGCGTATCTACAAGATTGAAGGTATGATTTTTCCACTTCACAGGAATACTGGCCGACTGGATGGTAATACCACGCTCTCTTTCCGCGGGAAGAAAATCGGTGGTAGTGCTACCGGTGTCAACAGAACCAGGACTTGACAAATAGTGAGATGTGAGCAAAATGGATTCAGTCAAAGTCGTCTTCCCAGAATCTAAGGCAACACACATGAGACTAAGCTTACAGGAGAGCTGAATTACATACCAATATGTGCCACTAGGGCAATATTGCGAGTATCTGCAGCCTGCAGGTTATGATTTTGTGTCGAGACATGTCGACGCGTGACGTTGTGGACAACATGAAGACATTGAGTAACTGGTCGACGAATAACCAGCATGCTTTCGCTGGAAAAGCTTCCGCGACTCAGCGCAAAGTTCATTCCGATGAACTTAGAACATCATCGCGTACTAGTTGTCCGCGACGAATATGGCTACGGCTGATGACGAACATGATAATCGGTTCGAAGCAAAAATGTCCCAGCGTTTCGAGGCAAAACGCCATGCTCTCGAGACCGTACCTCTCCCAGGACAAGCTCAAGCCCACGGAACAATACCGAACACGCCACTCGTTGCCTCCCTCATTTCCTTTCTTTTGGGATGTATTTGTGCGCTTGGAACTACCACGTTCCTTTTGGGAGGGGCAGGTTGGTGGTGGGCTACATATCAACTCGGTTTCTTCTTTGCTGCGTGGTCGGCATTCCATTGGGGCGAGTTTGCCGTCACAGCTGGGTGGAATCTGGAGAAGTGTAGCATAGACTGTGAGCTCAAATGGTAGTTTTTTTTTGCCTTTCTGATTCACCCTGAAGCATTTCTTCTGAACAACGGTGCCATGTATCACGTTGCTCATGCAACAGCTTTATTGGAATATCTCATTACACTATATTTTAAGCCTTCTGCGAAAACTCTGCATTATGTATCTGAAGCAGGTGTGTACTTTTGCACTATGGTTATACATGGCGCCTAACATAAACCCTAAGGGATAGTTCTGTCACTTGTAGGGCAGGCATTGAGATCCGCAGCGATGATCCATGCATCGACGAACTTTTCACATCCGATTGCTTTTCGGAAGCAACCAGACCATCAGCTTGTGACCTGTGGCATCTATGGGTGAGATTCGCCTTGGTTTATGAGGGAAGGTTGACTCACGGAAGTTAGATGGTTGCGACATCCCTCTTACACCGGGTTCTTCTATTGGGCTTTAGGAACACAACTTGTACTCCAGAATCCAGTATCCTTCATTTTGTATACGATTTTGCTATGGAGGTTCTTTTACTACCGTACTCGCAGTGAGTCTTGAATGGCCTGCTTCACCAGATACTGAAAGAAGCTATAGGCGAAGAGCGAATGCTGGTGCAGTTCTTCGGGGAAGCTTATGTCGCCTATCGAAAGAAAGTCGGAACACTGATACCATTTATACCATGAGGCAGTCATAGAACCTTGCATTGCAACAATCGGCAGGAGGCGGTAGTATGTTAACACAAATACAACGTATATACTGTTGTACCAAAACCCAAACCATTTGAGTGCCATGCAGGCCTGATCTCATACTTCTATAGTACATGCACATATCACAGGAGGAAAGAAGTAAAAAAAGAAAGAGAGAGGCTACATGAAGTACATAGAGGTTTTCATGTTGTCAGCCAGCTTCCTGAAAGCCTGTCGATGCTCCTGTAGGCTTGGCTTGTCACCAGACGCTACTGATCCAGCTGAGTCACTACCATCGTGGATAAGCTTAGAGTGAAACCTTCCACGAGCACAGACAATCTGTCAAAATATTAATGCCATCAGGAATCTGCAGAACTATACAGATCATACATCAGCGTCTGCAAGTGTTGTGACATAAGTAATATGTTACACCAAGCAGTGTGAATGACCTACAATAAACAGGTGCGGGAATTGACACACTGCGAGTCGCCCGAGCATACACGTGACAGAGTGTGTATGACATAGCCTGAAGCATGTTTGCGCCTATGCTATTGTCATCCTGGATGACCGAGTAATGACTCGGTCGTGATGCTATAGAGTATAGCCAAAGTGGTCATCAGTGTGAGTTTGCCCCATCATGATTCAATATACACTTACTCCCAAGGAGGCCTCCATGGGACTGGAGATAGAAATCATAGTCGACCGGACTTACAATCTCCTGGTCGACAACCATGCCAGGAGGGCAGTTGCCACTCCTATCTGCATCTCTGCTATCTTTGGGAAAGAAACGGACATGGTGTCGCTTTCCAACAATGATGAAAGTAAGCTGGGGTGGAGCGCCAGCCAAACCTCTGACTTTCCATATTCTCGCAAGAGACTCTGGAAACGAGTCAGCGAACCAACAACAAACGAGAAGTAATATACCTTTGATTTGCTTAATCTCCTTGTCTCCCACCTCTTTGAACTGACCCTCGCTGACGCCGTCTCTTTATTAGAATGAGTTATCATCAAATTCCGGAAAAGTGTAGCAGAACTAACCTGTAGAAAATTATACGTTGCGGGACGACATTCCTATTACGCATAATTTTCCAAAAGAAGTAAAAATTCTCAACGGCATGCTATAGAATGATTTGAGCGGGATGTTAGCACGAAAAGTATCCGAAATTTTACTTCAATCATGGAATCCAAATCGGCGATAATTTCAACACGCGATTCCTGCACCCTTGTACTCGCAACATATTGACAAAAATGTTCGTCAACCGATGAGACCATCCCGGTGACAGACGGGCGGTCGGAGTTGGGTGCTGCATGACTGACATCGGCTCCTAGGTAGACTCTGATTTCGGAAAAGATCACAAGAATTGTATATGCATACCTATAATCATGGTGGGTGCCTTGGCTAACCATTTCATAGTCTCGACGTCGCCGGAGGGAATTGAATTGACCCCACCTAGCTTGGTGTTAATCCTAATGTCTAATGAGTGACGCTCCACTTTGTAAGTAAGCTAGTTGAGAATTACTTGAGTGCCAAGTTGTTGCAATACTGGTTATTAGCTTTGGCCAACTTGCCAGTTTTCTGCAAAAAAAAGATGTAAACAATGAAGTGACTCATCAGAGCCTTAGACATACCATACACTGTGTAGGGCAACCACGAATGCAATCACCCCAACTTTTTACCGATGTACGGATATCGATAGCCGAGTCAGGGAGAACGACAAGAATAAAGGTCGGCCTCTTTGCGTCATGCGGTCGGAACTGGTCCTCGAACGAGCTGACAGCAGCTTGACCGGCCCTTTCCATGTCCTCGTGATGACCCTTGTCATCAACACCTGGCCGCCCGGCAATGACTTCGGGTGGTCTGTTAGGAAATTCTGAAGAACAGAGGTTTAAGCTCTATCTCCGTCAGAAGACCAACAGTGAACTA
Organism: Ramaria cf. rubripermanens; assembly: GCA_003316465.1. Taxonomy (NCBI): domain Eukaryota; kingdom Fungi; phylum Basidiomycota; class Agaricomycetes; order Gomphales; family Gomphaceae; genus Ramaria; species Ramaria cf. rubripermanens. Next base: position 11,182 of record QFFB01001603.1, read on the forward strand.
CTCACGCATGCCTGTACAACAGAAATTTCCTTAGGTGACCAGAATAACACCAACATATTGACTCGCCTAGTTCCGTGCAGGCCTGGACTAACATTCTGAGGAAGGAAAGGACTTGGTTCGGGTTCAATCGCGTATCATAGACCACCACTGCCCAAGCCTTGACGACTTCAGGCTTGTATAACTTCTTGCCTAGGACATTCCAGGCGCCGCCCCTCGGAACCTAGCTAAAGCATTAGAAAATGAAAATGATGGGAAAGAGGAGAAAGAGGCGTATGCACCTCGGGTCTTTGTCTATTACCCCCCCACTGTATAGGTGGGGGAGGCAGAACTCGGGCATTTACCGAAATCAGCCGTTCGTTCACCTCCATTCCTGAATGACGAATGAAGTCTGATTCCGCATAGCCGAGCAGCTGCAGTGAATTTGCACCAGGCTGGTTAGCTAGCCGCCGAGCAACCAATACGCATGATCTCACCCGTGTGCTACGCTGTATGGCCTGCATGCGTTCATTCTGAATAAATTATGACATAAGCCGAGGAGGAACTCGATAAGATACAGTAAGTATGTGCTCGCCGGCTTCTGTGTCGAAAACTTTAGAGCGCGCGGCGCTAACGATGATGGTAATGTTTTCTTGAACATCTGGCCTTCCTTGACCTATGCCCGGGTAAAAATTTAGCAGTCCACGTAATATAAGTAGCATCGTCCTACATGAACGACTTCGAGGGGGAATACGACGTCTCGGCCTACATCAACACATATAGCATTACCGTAGCGCACACGATACTGGTGGGCCTGGTAGTAATGCGCCTATGATGGTGTTCAGTGTTAGTTTGACGGTTTAGAACTAGAAACTTACACTAATACTCAAACGTTGCCCAGTATTGTCATTCGTGAAGCTGTACTGGTCTGCCCCTGTCATGACGACTTTCTGGATCCTCCGATATCTTGGTTGACCTGACCCTCCAGGAACTGTCGTGTAAATCAGCAGGCCCTTCAAAAAGCTGTTTAATTTGGTTTCAGACGGCGGCCTGAGGTGACTAGGGGTAAGATCCCTCATGTCACGTAGATTGAGGAACGCGAGGATAAGATCTAGAAGGGGACCACTATCATACCTAGACACAGTGGTCATTTTCCTCCCAAAGACTACATAGAACGTGGCTTACATCACCGCTGTTGCGATGTCAACATTTACAAGCAGACGACCGATGGTGGGTCTTACACTCCTATATCATATACTGTTATGTGATTTTCGAAGATTGACAATTGCTATAAACTCACTGAAACAGCCCTCTCCAAAGTTCTAAGCCCCCTCCTAGCGATTCTTTGATGTCTTTCGTGAAGAAAGACCTCAAGTTTGAGGGATATGTCCTTAAAACCATATAAGCCCTTCATTTTGATATGCCCGCGGGCTACATCAGGGTAATCGGGGATATTCTCCAAACCTCTCCAGACGCTCTGCACGCCGGACTCCGTGGTGCGCAGAGCGCTTGGAGAATGTCCCCGGTTTTCCTGATGTAGACTCACATGATTGGTTTCATTCTAACCAAAACATTGAGAAGTTGTAAGGCGGTCAACGATTGAGAACTATGTATGTCCTGGCCGTTGATAACCGCCAGTAGGGATCTGAACTGATGAGTTAGAATTGGCTCACCCTCAGGGGAATGAACACACCGCGGATCGACGGTCGCTACTCTGGTGAGTTTGACTTTAACGCCCCTTGACCTGTTACGGGCCGCTGCTGAACGGTCACCAAAAAATACTTCGAAGTTCCCGCCGTTGTTGGCGAGGTTCAGCGCAACAGAACTAAACATGTTCCGGTGCCCGTCAAATGCAGCTCGGGGGGAAAACAAGGCGGCATGCTGTATTTGAAGCTTGTCCACTAATTCTAGTGCACGTTCACGCTTGAGGCGTGTTGTGAAATCCGGGAACTCTGGTAAATTGAAGGAATTCAATGATCTAGTAGCTGCTGAGAAGAGGGTGTGTGCCACTCACCGACTATATATGCCAGCGCGCAGGTAACATACACCAGAATAAAGATCAATGCCCGTCTGACGGTTTGCGAATACACGAGTGCTTACCGTCATAGTGTACGAACGTCCCGGTGGGCAGTTTGCTCACCGCAAAAGAGTTTGTAAAAACAGATATGTTTGAGCCATTAGTACCAGGTTGGAGTCCGAGACGTCTTGAAGGGTGAGACATACGGGCAGGTCGACTTTGTGCGGAGAGGTACAGAATGGTGGTACAGGAAGATAGCACTGGGCCTTTATAGCATCCGGTGAGTACTTTTGTGTCCGATTTGGAACGAACGCGTCGCGCGTCGCGCGCCACAAATGATAAGACAACCTTCACATGATTACACTAGAGCGCACCGGCATAAGTGGATTAATGAATATGTAGAGGCATCGATTTACGCCTATACATACCTCCAAGGCTTTACGCCAGTGCCTCATGCAGAATAGAGATAATGATTAGTAGTATACCTCGTGATCTTGACGACACATTGGCTTTAGAATACCAGCGTGAAAACAAGTAAGAAATGCAGAAGAAAGGGGCACATTCTATAGAGCAATCCAAAGAGTCACGATGGACCGCGCGCAATATGTTTACATCGAATACGAATAAACAGCACTAGTGCGTGGTTCCCCCATAACGTGATCGGTGCGCTCCAACTCACCTACCATGCCGCTCATACCTCCCAGACCACCAATACACGCTACGGCAAGGTGGAGAATTGGACGCAGTGTGTCGGGGAAGCGGTACGCTGACGGGGTAAGAACTACTTGCCGCACTGCGTACTATCTTTAGGCCACCTTGTGTGCCATGGAGATCCGGGGTTTGTGTCATGTTGAATCACACTATTTGTGGTTTGATTCAACGTGGAACACGCCAAAAGGATACACGGCGACCATTGCCGTATTTGTCCAAAAACAAGCCAGCCACAGCCAAGCCAACAGATAGAAGCGCAGCAAGCTATCTTGGCTGATAGTGAGAGTCATCGACCGTCCGCACTCGAGGATTCATCCACCGGCCGGCGGAGCTGGTGTGTTGCTGAGTAGTTTACGAAGTGAGGTGGAAAGCTAGGCGCGGAAAGTGCAAAGAAGATATATAAACTAACGCCGAATGCCAGGTGTCTACACGCTGACAGTCAGGGGGTATTCGGTGTGAGTAGCGTTACTGAAGGTTGGCCTGGCGGTAGTCGCGTTTGACGTCTGAGTTGACTCCGGCAGTTTAAAGCTTTGGACGATCAATATAAAACCTTACGCGCCGAATAAAGTGACATAGTAAAAGGGATTAGATGATAACAGACACAACGCTGCAGATAAAACGTACTCGGTGACCTTGTCGATGAACGGATTTGACTAAAGTAAGATTCATGTGACAGCCAACAGGAAAGAAACTGTACATCGAATTTGTTGGCTATGACACCAGTCCACGCGTTTACTGACAAAGCAAAGATAGTCAGATATACTAGGTCAAGCCGCACCAGAACAATTGGCGACACCTTTCGCTCATTTTTTGGCGAAATCTCGTGAATCAACGAACTCACCTAGTCAGTGAGGGATCAACCCGTCACAGAGAAACTCAAATCCCCACCATAATGAAAACGTGTGCAATCGCTACGAAAGACCCCTCCCATGGCACCCCTGGATATTATAGGTCTCCTTCGCCAGACTCAAAGCCGAGTTCCTTTCTCAGACCAGTAACTGTCTGTCTTTCAATCACGCTCGCGCAATACATCCATTGCGGTTAGTATGATGATGCAAGAGTGAGCGTGAGTGAGCAGGAGGCGAATCAACAGCTGGTGCATTAGTAGTGCCAACGACCCGCCGGCTTGTCAGGTATAGCGACTTGGACGGGAGGCGTGCGCCACACGCTAATTATACGTAGGATGGAGTTGTGCGTGTGTCAGAGAATGAATATCTAGACGCAAGTGGTATATGCCAGCATGATCGGCGCCATTGCCCGCTTCTGTTCCTCCGCGCTCGCACTCTCACCGTCTGCATCAGCTGGCCGCGAGTATTCTTGTGTATCGTTGTAGGAAGGAGTAGGGAGAAGGGAAGATGGAGGGTATAGACTGAGAGATGTTAAAATGACCCAGAATCCTTGGGTCAAGAGAACTGGGTGAGCATCCAAGACAGCGCGCAGCGAGCCTCCATTGCCGCACATATCCTGGTGACCTTGACGCCAGATTTCGCGCAAATTAGGTGCGCATGCTACATGGTTCCCTACAACCCGACGCGTCGACTGCTCACCTTTTCACCTAAATTTGCTCTCGTGCCATCCACAAGACGTGCCGTTGTTCTAGCACTTATACTCTGAGACGGTGGCCTAGAAGTTCCCAAGTCACTGTAAGATGACGGCAGTGGAAGTGGGTTTTTCGCAGCATTCATGAATATGTCCGTATGCGGTTGATCATCACCGCAGGAGTGTAACTCGCGTGGCGGCAAGTGCCTGCTCTCTAAGACGTCAGCAGGGAGGCATGTGGACTGGTCAAATAGGAGGAAGCGGCCATGTACTTCTACGTAGCCTTGTATCGCAACAGGAGGTGAGCGCCCTCAGCTACTCGACGTGATGAAGGCATGCGTCCAATGCATTCAGCTAAGGAGAATTTACATTACCTGTAAGTGCGCATCCAGGAAGAACTGCCTCTCCAAGTAACCATCTTACCAAATGTAAATGATGTGTGCTGTGATATTTGAATGAGGAAGAAAAAAACCAAATGAACACCAGCAGCTCCATTGTTTCACAAATCTGAAATCCAGCCACATATATAGGATATCAATGCCAGTAACAGTGCAAATGCTAGGAGTGCATACTGAGACCTATATCCTGACCGTATTGGCTCTCACAAGGAAGATGTTCTGAGGTTGTGTGTTGTGACCCACAACTAGTATTGCCGGGTTCGGCTTTGGCTCCGCCAAGCTACTGTTAGCCGGCTTTATTTGTGATGGCTTTAAGCTGAGCCGTTGAAGAATCCTGGAGAGTTGGGACTTCCATATAATTCTCAGAACATAATTTCTAGTGTATAAAATTTTTTTTGCTATCCCAAACTTACCTAGATGATTGCAAGCCAGCCTAGAGTTCAAGCCGTTTACCATATCCGTAGCCGGCTCCAAAAACATAGCTTGTCTCGGCTAATTTTCAGGTCGGCTTGTGGCTTAGCCGGAACCTAGCTGTGACCGTCACGTCATCACAACTGATGCATTGTTTCTTAGAGCTTGTCGTCCTACGGTGTTCTATTACTTAGCTGCGCGACGCTGTCTCATGACTGGATTTGAGCCCGAGGCCGCCTTCCAAATCCCAATCTACCCATACTACCGAATTCTTTTCCTACGCCTCCAAGTTCTACTTTTAAAACATCTAGTTCAATATTCAGCTTCAAGGCCAACGTCTCTAGATCATACCCCGCCTCTCCACTGTTTCACTATCTCTTTCTCCATTCAACCTCATTCATACTATGTGGAAGGCCTCAAGGATTTCCCATTCATTATAATGTGCTTTATGTTGATGCGCCCGTCACTCGAGTCGAACAGTCCATGAAACCCTTTCATATTCTTCAGGCTCATTTGTTCGTCGTATTGTCTTGAAGGCCGTGCAGGCATTTGAATGGAACCGCAAGTACTCAGTAACCATCCACAACGCATGCTTGGATCCATTCTGTATCTTGCAATAGCCGTCATCATGGGCAAGGATTCCTCGGATGGTAGTTCTGTGTGGAGGCCTCCCTTGCGAAAACAACTAGGATTGTCTACTGGATATTTCACAAATTTCTACCATAAGGTACTTAACTCCGAGTTGGTTCTGAAAGACTACTCGTTGGGCCTAGGAGGGCAGCGTGGTGTGGCATCTTCAACCCCGGGTCAAATCGGTCTAGAACGACCTAGTATACCCCTCTCGCTTAGGAGCGGCGCGGTGCACGCTCTAACAATTGCCACCAGCTCATTCTAGAACGGCTTGGTCTGGCGTCCTCGCTTCCGTGCGATTGTGAGTCAGATGTCTTGCTACACATGAAGTGACGTGCGATATCTTATGGGCCGACTCTGTTGAAGAACTTGGTCAGGAGAAGATGCAGGTTACCTTCATACGTCATGTCCGCGGGTGCGCGGTAGGATTGGGGGACGTTGAAGCATGGCAGTGCGAGAGGGTACAGGCGTGGCCGCGGTCGCAGCTGCGAAGACACACTCAGAGCAGAGGAAGAAGAGGGTTCATCTCCACGTTGAGATCGGTCTCAGGATTTCGGAGTCACAGTTACTAACGATTGGCGTACTATGCACGTTCTTTTGATCATTCCAGTGAACAACTATTGAATGATTTTCCAGCGTCTCGAGGCAAGCTGCTCATGACCAGTGACGATACCAGCCGCACGTCCAACATATTTCTGATTGGTTTCCTATGTGCGCGGATTTTTGGCATGCTATTGAAGTCGATTCGGTGCAGCCAGTTGCCATACGTGTGCTTTTTGCAGCGCTGGCTACGGTCACGCTTTATTTGACTATAGTAGTGAGAGAGAGAGATGGGTTACATATATCGAGTGATTCCGTTGCACGGAGAGCCAATCGCGGTATGCTTGGGCTGGTTGTCACTGAAGGCCCAAGTGTAAGTGGAGTGCCCATGCCAGAACCTTGGAAGAACATGGCTGCACACTTCCAAAACACGTGTTGGCGTGTTTCTTTCCAAGTTCAGTCTTCTTCAAGGTGGAGCGGGGGGTGATAATTACATGTTGAGATGATTTGGCATTCAAGCTCACCAACAAAATACCAAGGGCACACCAAAATTGTCTGTCGCAGTTAACGACTCAAAGATGGTTTTGTCTTTTCATCAAGCTCCTAAGTTAAACCCAGTCCCCTACGTATGCCATCAACCAAGTCCCACTCTCTAGTGTCCCCATGTGCATCCCACATGTTGACACCTAGGATGCCAGCCCGCTTAGCAAACGCCGCTTTCATACCTAAAGACTCGGGGTCATCGTACGTGACAATCTGCTGTGTAGCGATTGAGCGGAGGAATGGCTGTGACAGGAAATCATGGATCAAGCCCTCATGTGCAGACGTGCAATCATGACTCACCGTACTGGAACACGCGTCCCACATCCGCTCAAAACCGCCTGCACCTACAAAGGCAGGTGACGCACCCGGCAGATTTCTGACTAATGCACCTTGCGTAACCAGGGAACCGAACTGAACCTGGCCGGACTCGGCGCTACCCGACGCACTGGTAACTACCACATTCCCAATCGGATCGCCTGTTGCATTAAGGGATATGACGCCCTCCCCGCTGGCTGCGGGAGTGCTGAGATTGGATGAGCGTCGGGAGCGTAGGTTAACGGCGGAAGATTTTGAAACATAGCCGTATGCCGGGAGACCTAGCATGATCTGGTCGGCGGGAAACCCCGCTGCGATCCAGCTTGAGACCGCAGCATATGCGTTTGCCTTGGGCTGTGTAGAGTTATTGCAGGCATTGCTTAACGGTGCATTGGGACCTGGGTCTGGTGATGCTAAATATGTTCGTACCTGTGAATCGCAGTCGCTATATTTTTGAAGTATGGTGACTCACAGTTCCAGACGTCGTAATTCATCAATAGGACCCAGTCGAGCACTTTAGCAAATGCAGAAACATCCTTCATGTGGACGCCGGTGGCGTCTACGAATGGCCAGACTTGGGTAGCAGCTGTTATGCGGGCGCTCTCCGGGAGCAAAGGACGCAATAGTTGAAGAAATGTAAGAAAATTTGCGCTGTCCGAGGGAGAATATGTATTTCCCGCCGCGCCAACCTCTCCGGGATATTCCCAGTCACTATTTAGCCTCTTGTCAGAGTCGATAACAAGATAAGCCCGGGGATCGTCGTACATGTCAATCCCGTCTAAGTTATATTGGTGATAGAGAGCGACGATATCCGAGACAAACTTGTTCCTATTTTGATCATTGACAGCGTTGGAGAAGTGTCTAGTTGCGGAGATAAGTAATGTTTGGATGACGTTTCAAAGTACACTTACGCGCTGCCAGTCCAGCCCCCGATACTTAGTTTGACAAACTTATTTTTGGTGTGTGCAGCGATCACAAGACGGTTGAGAAGGTCACCTGAGCCCTGGTCAGGGAATAGGGGCGTAAAAGTGGTCGGATCGGGGACCGCAAAAGCTGCCAAGGACGAAAGATGGGCCTCATTGAGTATATCGGGAAAGGAAGAAAGAGTTACCAAAATCGACCCAGTCGAGCCTGCCAAAGTCGACCATCTCTGGCGGGAGCTGGGAGGCTGTCCAGTCAGGGTAATACGCAGCCACGATGGGAGCGGGTGATAGGGCAGATGAATTGATGCCAGTGGATGGCTGGGGAGGAACCAGAGACTCTTCTGGGGAGAACCAGATTGTGGTAGGTGGTGGGGCATCCGATACATCCACAAAAGAAGGGTCTTTGTCTATGCCATCGTCATCGACCTTGGCATCGAAGACGGCCTGCTGACTGTCATACTCGGAAGCGTCTTGCGGGGAATATACCGGGATTGAGCGAGCGAAGAGGGGAAAGACAACGAGGAGCACGAATTGGGATAGAAACATGTGTTTGCCGGTGACAGAGATGGAGAGCCTGCTCCACAAAAATTAGCAGACACTTATGAGATGTGAATTGTCGAGGACGAAGAAAGGTTATTTATCGCCAGAGAACATGATTTATAGCAGACCCGGATGCGAGACATTTTGTTAGAGACCATTGTGCAAGTTGCGAATGGAAGTGCGGAATAGGAAAGCGCCGCGGAAGCAACTTGGGATCGATCGAAGACTAGGCGCGGGTTGCTTACTATTGGCATGGCATAAGATACCGGCCAAGAACCCTTCACGCTGCGCACCGCTTTTCTATAAAGCCCCCCTTGTGCTTTCCCTTGCTCCATCTACAACCCATAATGCCAGGCGATGCCCCAAGCTCATCCACCCGCACTCATCGTTTGCTACTCCCCACCAATGTCCCGCCACCACCCATCCCACCTCGTTTACTGTCTCGTTTTCTCGAGACACGCAAGCCACCTGCAGCACCCAGCGTAGCAGCACAAGCACCCATGTGGATAGACGGCGACGAGTTCGCAATGGCATCCAAAGGGCACAAGCCACACACTTCTGCTCTTTTTGCATCCAGCCAGCCGGCAAGTGTCCCACCCTTGCCGTATGGCCCAAACACACCACTTCCTCCGCCGACCACTGGCTCACATGCTTCACTGCCACCACATCGTGACCCGCAGTACGCCTCTCGTGGTGGCTGGTCCCCACGCGCGAATGAGCATCATACTACCCCATCCAAGACTACATCATAACCCGTCTTTCGGGACAGACACGACTCCATTGTTGGCACGATCAGGATATCCTACTCACAGGTGCAATGTGTTGTCCGGCTACGACCACGCGCATCATACTTTTTCTAGAATCAATTTTACTTGGGCCGTTGGAAACCAGAATGCCTGGCGCAGTGGGTTTCAAGAGAGTTAGATTAACTTGTATTAAAACGTCGCGCATCATTATTGCTACTTTACGCACCATCATATTCGTAACATTCTTGGTCATTATAATAGAATTGTATTCCTATCCATGACGTATACACATTCGGGTTGATGTCTAGTCCTAATATGCGTATCAAGGTTGCAAGAGTACTGGGCTCATAAACAAAGGGATGTCATAAAACACGACAGCATTGGCGGATGATCGGTTGCGCGGTTGCATAAAGAGAATAACTGCAATATTGATATACGTTAGTAACCATGAGGATTGCGAACGCACTAGATGCACGCACCAGTACAGTCAAATCTTCCATTGTGAGAATATAGCGCCCATATAGTGACACACGAGATGAAAGTGCTCGTGATCGCGACCCTATAACCCCATCCTCTCCACCAATCCCCGGTTGCCAGTCCCATTCGTGTTGGCGCTTCCTCTCGCTCCTCGCCTGTCTCGGCCCCCACCCCCGTTTCTTCGACCAACACGCTCCCGCTCTCGTTCCCGCTCCCTGTCTCGTTCCCGTTCTCTGTCTCTAGATCTCCGGGATCCGGATTGGGGGGGTAAATCCCTCCCACGGTCACGATCCCGTTCCCGGCCACGGTCACGATGCCGATCACGATCCCTATCAGGCGTTCGTCCTCTCCCCCTGGTATCTTCATCTACCTCCATCTTCGATGATGAACCTCCGTGTCGCGGATTGGGTGGCAAAGCGGCGTGACTCCGGCGAGGTGATGCCGAGTCTCCATGGGATGCAGAGAGTGGCCTCGTTGGTTGCTGTGGAGACAGTGAACCATGTAAAAGCCGTGGTCGTTTTTGCGCACGAGGGCCAGTTGGAATAGGTCTCACATTCGAGGATGAGTTTGGATGCGCATGGTTGGCATGACCTCGTGCGTTTCCAGAGGTTTCTGAATACGTTTGAGAGGGTCCGTCTGACGGATATACGTCTGATGTGCGCGAAAACGTCTCATAACATTTATCAAGCTCCGTTCTGTCACGTGACTGTCATCAGTGAAGACAGAAGTGTATAACCTAGTAGGAAGCGCACGACAGTGTCTTAATAATTGAATGAGACTCTTCATGAACGAAAAGAACGGAAATGTCAACAGAGTCGTCCCATGTAAGAGAATGTCATGCTCGCACGCGCCACTCACCGGTGAGCGCGCCTTCAATCCGTTTCACGGCGCGACGCAACCCACGCACCTCCTCCTTTAGCCTACCAGTCTCACTACGTTTGAGTAGCTCATAAAGCTCGTCATTTTCTTCCTGTAACAGCTTCGCGCGTTGCGTGAGCGCTACCATCACCGAACTACTGGAACTGGAGCTAGAGGATTCCGTGGCTAATGGATCAGCCATATATGGGAGAAGCAATGAAAGCAGTGGAGGAGGTAAAGTAATTGGCTCGGAAGTGGACGGTGTAGGCTGTTTCGCCAAGTAACGACGCAACGTCGTCACTTCAACCTGCGTACGAGCGTGTTTCAGTAGCATATTCGTGGTGCTAGGGTACTATAATCTGCCTACGTTCAATTTCTCATTTTGTGCATCTCGTTGACGGAGCAGCATCTCGAGCTCAATTACTCTTGTAGAAGGTACAGAGTGACCAGCTGATTCGGGTGCTTTGTCGTCGCGTGGTGTGCCCAACACAACAGGTCCAGATGCAGGAGAGCCATTGGCGGACATGTGCTGCGAGTCGGTGACAATGCGGTGGGGCGCAGAAGGGATAGCCATGCAAATGGCTTTACAGTGGCGGTAAAGGCGGACTTTCAAAAGGGAATATGATGTAGGTAATTCTCACGCTCTGCAGGGCGGAATGCTGAGTTTAGCATAAGTACTGTAAGCGAATAGTACAACTCCTATACAATGGCATACATGGGATATCGAAGGTTATGCGGTTATACTTCGACTTGCACTATAATGACCTATTCGATGTAGATCGGCTTCTGTCCGTGCCACATTCTCTTCCGTCGCTTTTGTCTGGTTGGCTGCGAAGGGAACTTCAGTGTTAATTGGAGGTAGTCTTGTCGGACTTTCAACATACCCTCGAACCATTCAATTTTCCTTTTAATATCTTCGATGATACCGGGTATTTCGGAGGTGGTTGTTGGTGGGGCAATCGCCAGTGATATAAGGGTGGACATTATCCCAAGGGGTATACTGACCTTAGATGTAGTTGCCACCGATGATGTTCCTCGTCGCTGTCCTTTCTTTGCTTTACCTTTTCCGCCTATGAAAAAGGCCTCCTCTTCTGTCTTCTTTTTTAATGGCACCCATCCGGCTCCTGGATGATTTTCGCTTGACGGCGACTGAGTTGGCCGCTCCGCTCCCGTCACCGTAGTCGGTGGACTAGGGGCTGGCGTGTGATCTACCTTGCTAGAGAAGTATTCCAGCAGGCTACGGCAGTCTCGTATCTCAGCTGTGAATGCAGGGACTCGTGCCCTTTCCAAGAGACGCTCTCGCGCCTCAGCGCGTTTCCGTTCCTCTTCAGTATTCCTTTCTGCGCGCAAGCGCTCAGCTTCCCGAGCACGATCCTCATTAAGCTTCTCCCAGTATGCGTTACGTTTCTCCCGGAACTGGTCGGCAGTCTGTCGGCGTTGCTCATGCAACGCTGACAGCTGTTTTTGCAAGTCGTCACGCCCGTGATAGAGTTGTTCGCGATTAGCATATACCTCATCGCATTCCTTCTGGAGCGCGTCAAGATCCGCACGCACAGCCTCATGTCGCTCGGTCAGGCTTCCTGGATGAGAATCCAACTGTTTTCGCAAACTATCGGCCTGCTCCCGGTTTGTATCCACGTCGGCCTGGAGTGTCTGATAAAGCTCGATAGTGGTCTGAGATCGCTTTAGGCTGTTGATTTGGCCTACAACCTTTTTCTCTTCCGATAGGCCCATGTTACCTGCTTCGACTTTCCGACCAAGGGATCTGGGAGTTTGGAGTTTCGGAGTTGAGATCAACCGAGTATGCGACGGTGAAAGTAGGTACATGCCTGGTCTTTGACTCGAGTTCGTCAATGGTCGTAGCTGGTAACCGCTTCCTCAAGCTATGCATATTTTTGATCTGTATGCTGTATGCTCAATATGGAACGACATCAAGTAACCAGAATAGAACCTTGATGCGGATTTCTTCTTGAGATCGTTTAAGCTCAGCAGTCATTGCGTCGCGAGATGCTTTACTAGCCATTTGTTGATCCCGTATTGTGTCCAATTCGGCGCGAAGGGCTATCCGACGTTCGGCTCCACGCCCTGTTTTGGATATCAACGATAATCTGTCTCGTATTCCATTCTAAAAACGTGAATCGTAACAGTGATTTGGGAGATAGGTATACTGAACGACCTACCAGTCGTGCTTGTAAAACATTAATCATGTCATTGATGCGCTCTTGTTCTTCATCATAAGCTTCGTTATTGGGCTTCGCAGTCCCGCCATTAGGGCGCGTTGATGGGCGCGAAGGCTGGCGTAAAGGCTTCTGTCGCAATTCAGGCACATTTGAAAACCGGTCCAATTTCCTAGACAAAGATTCTTCTGCACTATGCTCATTGGAGGGGTTGGGAGGCAAGACCTCTGAGACATCGAGCGAGATAGTGCCAACTATGGAGAATACGTTGTTTCGTATGATCATAGGAGAAGGTCTTGGACGAACCTCCTTCCGAGTCGACAACTACAGGTGGACAAACTTTACTGAGTAGAAAGTCAAAATCAAGCGACTCATTTTTCTAGGTGCCCAAGCGATGGTCAAGCAAAAAAAAAAAAAATTATATGAAACGATCTCACCTTTATAATTGAAGCTAGGTCGTCATCGTGAGCAATCGCGACTGACGCTTCGGAGTTCTGATATGAAATGACTGAACATATCATGAGTAAATATCGAGGTTGTGGACAGACCTGGAGCATATATGCAAGCAATAATTCCACGGGCGCATATGTTTCAACTTCATTTGACCCAATTTCGACCTCCGTTGAGGCGTCTCGCTTATCCAATGCGGAACCATCTGCTGCTTGAGTATGCTTTTTTCCATAGCTACCTTCAGTAGTGTTGGTCCGGCCTTTAATCATACCACTCCCATCGCCGGACGAACTCCGCGACATCCACGGTTGTTGAAGCAAGTGCAGGCCACCAGAACTACTGGAAACCTTAAGCCCAAGCTTCTGGCGAACTTGACTTGTCCGATCCATCACACGGAGGCCTCGAACGAATATGCACTGATCGTATTCGCCTAAGTCCGCAGCACAAACATGGCCCACTTCTCCACCAGAGATTCTGACGAGTTCGGCAGAGTTTCGTGATATTCGAGGACCACAGTTTGTATGCATACTCCTGGCCATAGGATGCATTAATTCCCATAAAGATGTGATGCATTATAAATTCACCTCAACCCTGTCCAGCTTCCCCAGATTGAGAAGTTTGCCCCTGCAACAGTCGGGTAACTTGCCTGGAAATTAACCCCACCTTTGGAATAATGGAAAGGGGTTATGAACTCAAGCCGGCTGTGCACAATGTCGGACTCACCGGACACGGTGCGTTCTGAAAAAGCTGCAACGGCCCAATCTGCGGTATTATCGCGACCTGATAGGACGTGGATCAGCTAACTCCTGCTTTAATTGAGTGCGCGTACCTGTCACAAAGACAAGATCGCTTCGCGAGATGTCTCGAGAAAGGGGTTCATTATTTGCAAATGAGCACCAAGACTTATAGTGTTTGAGCATATATTTCTTGAATGCACCACGTTGTTCTGAATCCTTACGGCGAGCCTCCGAATTGATGATTAGAACAGCACCTCGATCCTTTGCACACGAGAACTGAAAGCCCTAGGATCGGCAATACAATCCGTCAATAACACGTATAATTAGAGAATGCCGCATAACCAACCAGTCCAGCTTGTAGGATAGATCTGCAGCGGTCGACTACGATCGATAAGTCACACGGAAGACGTAACTAAGAACTAACCCGGTGAAGTCAATGTTTGCTCCATGACTCGTAATAGAGCGGGAAGCCATGGGACCAGGGGGAAGTCTACGTTCGACTATTGCACGTTCGTCAAGGTTTAATTGCTCATAACCCTCAGGTACACCAAATTCGTTTAACAAATCGCCCGGGGGTAACGAGGCATTGAACAAACGGCAAAAGCGACCATGCCTTATGTATCCGACATCTGCTATTGACACTTCAGGACGGCATTCTGGCTCCCATAACGGGTAGCCTTTGGAGGTAGCAGTCAGTGAGAGACCCAACACTCAGCGATGGCAGTAACACTATGTACCGTGCGTCAAACTCGTCATCTCATCGGCATAAATACTGTGGGCTGCTGCCATCTGAGACTATGCTCTTTTAAGTTCCTTGGTATACTAGTCTTCGTTGATGTCGGCGTTGAGTTTATATGTGATTATGGCTGCAGTAGTTGACTAGATTGGGCAGAGTATATAGACTTTGTAGTCTGTGGTCTCAATCATCGAAAGGGTTACCCACACGGTAAGTAGCTCCAAATAGCATGCTGGTCCTATATAAGTACAACCGCAAGATCTACTTCCGCGGCGATTAGCGATTGGCCGTCCACGTGACCACGGTGATCATGTTAGATCTGAATGAGATACCAGTACTTACGGTGCTGTACTGATGCTTCATTGCAGGCATATAGGTCCATCTTGCGGAACCCCCGATGATCCCTTGGGCCTCAAAATGACAATTCAAGCACTTTTCGTGCGGCCCAATTTTGACCATTTTCAGCTTCTTTTCGTGCGCTTTTGCAGGCCTTGGTCTTACCCGTATTTCGTGTGTATTTTGGACCAGGTTTGGTGGACGGCTACTTTTCCTCGGCCCCAGACCAGGCATTATCGGGGGTCCTGCCGAGCTGACTCAGGCGCTGGCCAATTGAGTCAGTAAGAGGTTATCTCTCGGAAGATCATTATCCGCCATGCGCATCAATGGAAGTTGGCTTGTGTTGGAGTTTGGCTGGAGTCACCATTTCAAAAATTTACCGGAGTTTAAGTAGGAACGTTCTTACACCGCCATTTTTGAGGCTCACCTCGCTAGGCGCCGCAGCTCACACCTCCTGCCCGTGGGTTACTTCGACACAGCGAGATAACATTAAAATAATAGTATCACAAACAAAGCTACGGATACACAGTCATCAAACGAGTGTCCGAGAGAGGCGTTAGAATGTAGTCAACGCGATGGTACAAAGTTGGATACAAGCGAGATTATATGAGCGATGCCACTGTTATGAGAGGATGTGAACAGGCGATACGATAAAGTTGGGAGTGAGTGAGTGAAGTACCTGCGCCTTCGCTGACAAATGATGGGTGACCCTTTCGCAGTCTCTTCAAAACGTAGTTATAGTCCCAAGAAACCTTGTCCTTCTAGATATATAGTTAGAGAAGAGCAACATCAGCTCGCCACGCTACTTACATGGAGCAGCCGTACAAGATCAAGATCATGAGTGATCACCATATCCGCATCCGATTTCTAGACGACAATGTAAGTGTTTTTCACAGTACTCGAATAACAACGTACATCACATAAGTAGCGCAAGATGGCATCCAATGGCCCGCGTGACTTTATGCAAGACAGGAATAAGCTCAGCATATCCCAATGTAAAAGTTCCAGCCATACCTGAGCAGTACCGCAGGTGTCCTCAAGATCGTTCCGAGCTTCTTCCTCGTCCTCCATTCTCTCAATATGGCGATCCAAGAGCTTGAATCCACGTATAAACAAGCATGGGGTCACGGATCGCATTGACGATGAAGGCCCATAGTTATGTTGAAAATAGCTGATGGCTTCTGGATTTGAGCGGAGGCGCGTTCCCGATCCGGGGTGAGCAAGCTGGAAGGAAGCACCGTGCCCAGGCCTCTTTGAAGTACGGGCACCATTGAACACTGTGACGGAGTATCGACCACTTGTGAGATCACAGCCAGTCAATAGGATCAGCTCGTGCAATGCGACTTCTCGCATGAGGGTATGCCGCGCAAATTTTATCCAGGCGTGCGAGTGGGTAGCAGCGTAGTCTGCAAACGGTCCCAGATTCACGACGTCCTCGCGAACCACTTCATCTTCTGCCATCACCACTGCCCCGACTTTGTCCGTACATCTGAAATTGACGTAAGGACTAATGGTCATATTGTTCAATTTGGGATTATCTCTAAACGAGGTGATGGCTGACCTGTTATCCTGCCGAAAACTTGAAACCTCAACACCAGAGCTTGCAATGATTCCTTTTGGTATCATTGTGCGATGCCGTTCAGTGGGGTGTACCACTAAAGGAACATAGTTCTCTGGTTCTCCGTTTTCGTTTTCCCGGTGCCCAGAGGGTAAAGTGACATTGAACAAACGAACGAATGTGCCAAACCGAAGATATCCAACATCTCCAATTCGCAACGCAGTTTGGCCGGTGGTACTGGATGGCTCCCATAGCGGAGTACCGTGACCTGCAGAGGTTAGAGCTTGCTGATATAGTTCATAATTTGACATAAGAGTTGAACGTGAAGAATTTCGACCCCACATGATGGTTTCCTGCAAGGGGCTTATATGGATCCCTCTGGGTCATATGTCGCTGACTCATCTGGGCTACGTCATTACTCATTGACATCGCGTGAGTCACTGACTCATCGGGGATATGTCATAACCGCGACAAAGCTATTCAAACTGCAACAAAGACCATAGCATGTGCATATCGATTGCGAATTTTTAAAAGTCGCCTAGAGTAAATGCATAAGACATTGCCCGGCCCTTATTCGTCGTCCTCTTCGGCATCCTCCTCCTCCATAGCATCGCCCCCACCCTCCTTGAACTCCTGGATCTTCTTCTGGATTCTCTCTTGCCTCTGCTCCTTCGTGAGCCGAGCGACCTTATATTTGATACTTTCTGCCTTCCAGTCTTTCGACTTCTCTGTTGGCTTGAACGTGGGATCTTCACGGATCGCTGCGTACGCATTTTGATAAATTTCTTCCATGTCTTCGGAGCCAACGCCGTCCGCAAGGTAGGTTGCGAACTGCTTCTTGAACCTATGTAAAGCTGCGTCAGTAGATGCCAGGCATAGGGTGCAAAACTGGCCTCTCGTCATCCTCCTCTTCCAGGCTCTCCATGTATTCGGCGACATGGCCTCCGAAGATGTACTTTTTAAGCACTTCAGCATCAAGCTGCTTGCTTTCTGCGTCATAGCCGGGGAAGCGCTTCTCGGAGTGGGGGATAAAGATACCACCGTCAGATGCGCCTTTTAGAGCGCCGAACACACGAGCACCCGTCGAAGTGCGCTTGAGACCGACGTCAAGGAAACATTTGAAAGGACGCGGTGCATCCTCATCGTCAAGCGCTTCTGTCATGCTGACTGTGCCATCTGGTTCTGCAACACCCTCATACTTGTCAGCTAAGCCAAGTTTATGCAGGGCACGACGAGCGACAAGTAAGCCAGTAGCATAGGCTGCATGAGAGTTAAAAGTAACCCAAATCAGATTACAGAACGATCATACCGGCAGTCCAGTTTGTTAAGCCGTGTTTGATACCATAGCGAGGGAGCTCGCTTGACCGTGCGGCACACAAAACGAAATCACCCTGTATCCGCGCATACACGATTTGGCAGATCACCTGCTTATTGGTGAAACGAACGACAAGGCGGTACTTCGGTGCATTGCTGAGTGGGCAGTCAAACAAAGCGTCCTTAGTAGCAAGATGAAAGTTCATACTATTTGTTCTTTGCCTGAACAACCAGACGTTTACGCGCGTAGTCTATCCGTGCAAGTCAAAACAGAGCACCTCGATGTAAATATCTGAACTCACAGTCGGTTTTGCCTTCTCTCCGGCGACGGTATTTCACCTGGTATCGCGAGAAGTACGCATTGGACTTGACGACCTTAACGAAAGGCATCTAAAACAATATTGAAGTCAGAGACACGTTCAGTGGAAGTGCATCCGTATCCTGTAACACCAATCCATCGCTCTGAACCACTCAATCGCTCTGACGTCTGCCTATCTCTACATCCTGACCACACCTATTTCCTAGTGAATGCCAAAAATTCAAGAAATACTCACTTTGAGGAGCAAGAGGCAATATTGAGACGGTATCGACGGACTTGAGGTTAGGTAATAGTATTACGTAAGGCTGGGCCATCTCCGTTTCATCATGAGCCAAAACCCCTACTACACTCAGTACGCCGCCCAACAGTCACAAGGGTACGATGTAAATCCATACCACCAGCCATACCAAGGTCCATCTCTTCCCGGACCCTCATCAAGCGCCCCGGTACCTGCAAATGCATACGAGTATGATGTCGGAATACTCGCTCAGCAAAGTGTCTATGTTCCGGGTGCCATGATAGACAAGAAAGGCGGTGCTGGTGGCAAAGTTGCTAAAGGCGGAAAGCGTACAACGGTTTTGCGCAAGGGGGCCGGCAAAGTCTGGGAAGACCAGACGCTGCTTGAGTGGGATCCAAGTGAGCACTCTGTTCTGTGAGTATACCCCCGAATCGAATCAGCTGATTCTCGATAGACTGGTTTCGGCTATTTGTCGGTGACCTGAGCAATGATGTCTCCGATGACGTGCTTGCGAATGCCTTTAACAAATATACATCTTTCACTAAGGCTCGGGTTATTAGGGACAGGTTGAGTCAGAAGGTTTGTCTCATTTCGTGTCCTTTTATCTCTCCTGACTTCTTCTAGGCGAAGTATGGCTTTGTCGCCTTCTCGGACCCTGAAGACTTCTTGAAGGCTTGGAAGGAGATGGACGGTTAGCATCTTACAAAGTTACCCCAAGAAATTTTGGAGATCCTGAGTTTGATTTGATTTCTATTACAGGAAAGTACGTCGGTAATAGGCCTGTCAAGCTCAAGAAGGCCGATACAACCGCCATTAGACCTGTGGAGATTGGCCACAGGAAGGCGAAGCAACTGGAGAAAGAGAGGAAGAACAACCGGCACAAGCCCTATTAACTTTCTCTTGTCCCCATGAATCAGTGTTGATCAGGTCGTTGGTTATTTCGCGTCAGTTGTTCAGGTACAGTTGCTCCATCGCTCTGGGTCAAGGCGCACAGTGTACGACGTACTGGGTCAGTAATTAGCGTTGTGTTCTCTGTAATAGCTATACGTCAGTTCACAGGACAGTGCGTGTATAGGACGAGTGTATCATGCAACAAGCACATTATCCCGAAAAGTTGAGTAATTGGTAATTATGCATGTGAAATTCATCGTACTTGCCCAAGGTAAGCGATCCTTTGCAGCAAGGGGAATAGGGAAGATGCGTTGTACACCAGATTTTTTGTAAATAAAATGTGAAGCAACAGCATTAACACGACTCCTGATGGTACACAAGATGATGACTGCCAGGAGGGGAAAGGGCGATCTAGGAAAATGAGGATATGAAATGATGACATGGGGTGACAATAACGACTGGCATTAATTTACACCCGTCGTTTAATGTTAGTGCTAAGCCACTCCAAACCCTCATACAAACCATCTCCACTTGTGGCGCAAGCAGCCTGTGTTGTCTCACTTGAGGCTGACACATCTCATGTCAACTTATATCACTCACCTGGATGTACCACGTCCTTTGCCTGAGTCCATGCAGTCCAAGCTTATCCGTAATTTCCGCTGCGTTCATGGCATTTGGCAGATCTTGCTTGTTAGCAAATACCAACAAAAGAGCGTCCCGCAACTCGTCTTCGTTGAGCATGCGCTGCAGCTCCTCACGGGCTTCGGAAACACGTTCACGATCATTTGAGTCGACAACAAATATAATTCCCTGGGTGTTTTGGAAGTCTGAATCGCAGTGTAGTCAGGGCGACGATGTGCCACGTATCAACCTTTCACATACAATGTCTCCACAATGGCCGAATTTTGTCTTGACCCCCTACGTCCCAGACAGTGAAAGAGATGTTCTTGTATTCGACAGTCTCCACGTTAAAGCCTAGCCAACCACGTTGAGCATAAAACATGACGCGACCTGTTGAACCCTTACCAATCGTAGGGATTGTGGTCACGATCTCGCCAAGTTTAAGTTTGTATAAAATGGTCGTTTTCCCAGCCGCATCGAGACCAACCATGAGGATACCTAGAAAATGCATGCCACCGAAATAAACCCCACACGCCATTAGCACTAATATTAGGATGCCACGTACGCATCTCCTTCTTCCCAAACAGTCCTTCAGGAGAGTGTGAGCATATATATTTAATGTCAAGGTTCTATTATACATAAACATACCTGCGAGTAACTTGCTGACCGACAAACCCATAATGATGATGATGCGGAACGAAGTGCGCAAGGTTTTCAAAGAGATTCGCTAGGCGCGATAGAACTTAGCGTTAAGTACAACCGTGAAGTAATGATCTACGTACAACAAAAGAAACGGAGCAAAAAGCTGGAGACAACGACAGAGGGAGGAGCAAGTCAACTTTGCGGAGTTTGGATGTTCCAATCTCTCTTCGAGAGTTCTTCTTAATTTCAATCGCGCACCCTGTCTCTCTGCCTGTAAAGCAAGTTTAAACCGATAACACTTGCGAACATTCTAAGCCCTCCTTCTCGGCTTGATTTATGATTACGTTCACACCGCTAGCTGGTGGTGCTCAATCGTCCCAAACAACTCCACTTTGCTACCTTCTCCAGGTCGACGACGTACGGATTTTGTTGGATTGTGGCTCCCCAGACTGGAATCCTGAATCACAAACGACGAAACCCGACGATGGTGATGACGGAGAAGAGCCTTGGGACCAATACACCAGATCTTTAGAGAGGTGTGTGCCCGTTGTGCGGTCCTACTCTAGCACTTATCCCATATCAGTATAGCATACACCGTTGACCTTGTTCTTCTCTCTCACGGAGATTTAGGACATGCAGGTTTGATTCCATATGCTTATTCCCGATGGAACCTTCGGGCGCCGTCGTATTGTACTCTTCCGGTGCAGGCTATGGCTCGAATAGCCGCTGTTGACCATGTTGAGGCTCTACGATCAGAAGAGGACGTGGACGCTGGAGCTGCGCAAAACGAGGTCTACACCGACACCTCAGAGCACAGTGGTGAAGCGGTCAAGCGTAGCAAGGGCAGCAAATGTATTGCGACGATAAAACAAGTGCACGATGCGTTTGACTCGTTCACTGCGCTACGCTATTCGCAACCCACTCATCTCCAAGGTTAGTCTATCTGCAGCTAATGTGCCATTCCTATATTTATCCAATCGGTACACTACTTTCCCTCAGGAAAGTGTCAAGGGTTAACAATTACACCTTATAGTGCTGGCCATACGCTAGGTGGAACCATTTGGAAAATCAGATCTCCTTCGTCAGGTACCATTCTCTATGCTGTCGACCTCAATCATACTCGCGAACGACATATCGATGGCACAGTAATCCTTCGTCCTTCCTCAGGGGGGGTGGGCGTTTTCGAACCACTCGCACGTCCTGACTTGTTGATAACTGATGCAGAACGTGCCCTCGTGGTCAGCAGCCGTCGAAAGGATCGTGATTCATTCTTTTTAGGTAAATGGATGGCAATTGCGTGTTCTTATTACCGCTATACCACATTTAACAAATGTATGTACCTAGACGTCATAACATCGACTTTGCGCACAAACTCGTTGCTTATCCCTTGTGATGCCTCGACGCGTCTCCTCGAGCTTCTTGTTCTCTTGGATCAACATTGGTCTTACTCAAAACTTAAAAGCCCAATCTGCCTCATCTCTAACACAGGAGAAGAAATGTTGACTTTTGTGAGGAGTATGATGGAATGGCTTGGTGGTACCATCTCCAAAGAGGACGTAGGCGACGATGGTAGAAAGCGAAAACGGGGGGCAGCAGAGGACGACCGGAATTTCGGGGCATTTGCCCTCCGATTCCCGTGGGTCAAGCATTTGTTTATCATATACGTAGTTGACGTCCTTCAAGTCACCTGGAATTTTTTTCCTCTCCTGCAGCATTAACAGCCACTTACCCGTCAAGCAAGCCCAAACTCATCCTTGCAGTACCCGCCTCATTGTCTCACGGATCATCTCGAGCCTTGTTCGCTGACTTTGCCTCGGTGCGAGACAACGTGGTATTGCTTACTTCTCGGTCAGAAGAAGGGACACTCAGTCACTCCTTGTTGGATAAGTGGAATCAACATCAAGCAGATGATGAGAAATGGGATAAAGGTAGTTTAGGGTCGGTTATGGAGCTTGACGAGACGATCAGCATCATAGTAAGCATTCATTGGTGGCTGTTTTGAGCCGTCGCTGAATAAGCACTAGCTCAACTCTAAAGTACCTTTGCAAGGGGCTGAACTGGATGCATACCTCCAACGGGAGCGAGCTGCCAAAGAACGAGAAGCAGCACATCAAGCAGCCATGGCCAGGACTCAAATGATGCTGGAGGCCGACGAGGACGACAGTGATTCCGAGGACAGCGACTCACAGTCAGATGATGATCTGCAAGACGGCATGGACGAAGAAATGGATATGGACTCAGCTATTTCCCCAGCTGTTCTTGAACCCGGTGGTGGCGTAGGATCACGCCGCCGTGGGGCCAAGCAAGGCATAGGTGGAGCGGGGGAGCGAGGTGACTGGGCTTTTGATCAAGAGGAAGCCTTGACAAAGCAACTTCTGTCGTATGACATCTACCTCAAAGGAAATGTGTCACGCACAACATCCTTTTTTAAAACAGCAGCTGGGCAGACACAGCGTTTTCGAATGTTCCCATACGTGGAGAGGAAACGCCGCGTTGATTCATATGGAGAGACAATCGATGTAGGGATGTGGCTCCGTAAAGGGAAGGCACTTGAAGAGGATGGTGAGACTGAGGAGGTTCGAGAGGCTAAAAGAAGTAAACTTGCAGAAGATGAAGCCAAGGTGATTCTCAGTTCGATCGTTGTCGTCTATCATCGCTGACATGTAATTTTCAGAAAACGGCAGTTGAACCACCATCTAAGTTCGTGTCACACAACGTGGAAGTAAGATTGGCTTGTAAGCTGTGCTTTGTGGATATGGAGGGCCTGAACGATGGTCGAGCATTGAAGACAATTGTTCCTCAAGTTAATCCCCGAAAGATGGTAGGAAAACGCAATATCTTTAAGCGTTCTTGGCTTATATATTCTTTTCGGATTATAGATCATCGTACATGCGTCTCGGGAAGCTACAGAGTCTTTGATTGAAAGCTGCGGTGCGATAAGGGCAATGACCAGAGACATATACGCACCAGCCCTGGGGGATACCTGCCAGATAGGGCAACATACAAACAGCTTTTCGATATCCCTTAGTGATGAGCTACTAGCTTCCATCAAAATGTCAAGCGTAAGCAATGGCAACTGTAGTGGAGAGCGATGGCTGACTGAGATGATCGATTTGTAGTTCGAGGACAACGAAGTGGGGTTCGTTGTTGGGCGTATTGCGAGTCATGCTACTTCTTCGATCCCCATACTAGAGCCAGCAGCTGCAATTGTACCTGCGGTTCCGATGGATGGTGGTGATGATGTCAAGCCCGCCGCTGGTATGGGGTTGCGTCCTATCGCCACTCTCCCGCGGTCGACCATGATAGGGGACCTGAAGCTGACTGCGTTGAAATCGCGCTTGGCAAAACTTGGGATTGCAGCCGAGTTTGCTGGTGAGGGCGTTCTGGTTTGTGGTGGTGCGGCTAGTAAGGCAGCAGGGGAGACAACTAGCGAGTCGGTAGCTGTCAGGAAGACCGGAAGAGGCAAGGTGGTGATAGAAGGGACGGTCTCTGACGTCTACTATATTGTGCGTAAAGAGATCTATAATCTGCATGCACTCGTTGCGGCATAACAGGCATTATCGTGTGCATTTGTAGAAATCACGATACTGTTAAGCGTCATCCGGGACCAGGTTCCTGGATCGAGGCGTTCTTCGAGGTTATTGGCGTCCAAGTCATTATGTCACTATAATATGGCTTTCCTTTCGGGATCCATGTTCGCGGGAAATACAGCTAGTAGTTCGCATATTATTGCGTAATTAAACCCCAAACATCTTTAGAGCCTAGGCTCATCAATTTACCAGAGGATCCGAGGCGAGGTAACTGTACTAGTGCAATATTGATCGTAATTGCTTTCGCTAGAGGCACTCATCCTACACAATAATTTAAAACGTTCTGGAGAATTTTTTGACATGGCACAATTCATTTGAGACGGCCCATCAGTAGTGAGTACTGTGACTCACGGGGCTTCGCCTCAGTTCCTGAGAACTTGGAAGATGCCACCAGCACATATAGAAAATCAGCTATCTACACTCTTGGTGTCGGACAGCTTCAGCAGTCTTGTACTTCCTGCAATAGACGTAATTTGTACCCATTGTTCACACCCTGGGAACAACCGATGCGTATTTGACAATTAAAAAAACACGCTAGACAATACGTGAAATCCATCTTTGTGCAGGGACTGGGTATAAGGGAAGGGTGAACCAAGCGACAGGGAAAGTTAGAAGAAAAATAGTAGTGACGCTAGATCACTTTCATAGATCAATCTTTTCGCGCCTAGTATTCACCAACTTCTTCCTCGCCATCAGCGCTGTCAATACCAACCTAATCAAGCATCTCATGAAAATCTTAAAAGGAATTAAAAAGGGTGTACACACTTCCTCATAGTCCTTCTCAAGAGCGGCGAGATCCTCGCGAGCCTCAGAGAATTCACCCTACGTTATGCATTAACAACAATAAAAGAGCCGATGCTTTTGAAACATACTTCTTCCATACCCTCACCAACGTACCAGTGTACGAATGCACGTTTTGAGTACAAAAGATCGAATTTGTGGTCTGGGATGAATCAGCCAAATAAAAATCAATTATAGAGCAGGGAAATATATACCGAGACGACTCCACGCGGTTGAGATGGAGGTAGTGCTAAGACGGAAATGAGATATAATCCACGCGCATCACACTGCCCGGAGAAACTCACTTGGAGAGCATGCAAAGGCTGCGGGAGACCTTGGCGAGGTCACCACCAGGAATGAGGGCCGGAGGTTCGTTACATATACCGAGTTTGAAACCTAAAAACTACGGTAAGAATGAATACCCATAAAACACCATCATGGGATCGAACCAGTTGGACACCAATCCACGAATTGGATCGTGCGTTTAGTTTTGATGCTAGCAACTGCTGCTTGAACGTCCTTTGGTACGACATCGCCCCTATACAACAAGCAACAAGCCACTAGAATGTGCTTCTGTTAGATATGGGGTGACCAGGATCTGCACAAAACGCACTAAATTTCCCTTCCTTGGGATCGCATTTAACCTATCAAAGAAAACCTAGGTTTTAGCAACTAAGTGCTATAGATCATAAAATGAGCAAACCATTTGGTTAGTGCTCTCAAAGCATGCGTAAGTCATTTCAGAGACTGAGTTCTGTTCATGATGCGCTTTCTCAACCGAGATAAGAGGAGAGTAGCTAGCCAATGGGAAATGAATACGCGGAAAGCTGTTGGTGTCTGATGTTAGGATATTCAGTTTATCGATATCTTTGTCAAACTGGACTCACGGGACTAAGTTGGTCTGGAACTCATTCAAGTCCACGTTGAGACTGCCGTCGAACCGCAGAGAGGCGGTGATACTCGAGACAACCTCTATACGTGTGAACCATCAGCAGGAAACCCGGTAATGCTTTCTATGAAAAGTAAGGCGTACGTGCGATGAGACGGTTAAGATTCGTGTAGGATGGCGACGCAACACCCAAGTTGCGCTTGCAGATGTCATAGATTGCCTCGTTGTCGACCTGGACGAATGAAGACACAAAGTAAGATAACGACCGATAACACAACTGCAAGTCAGACCATGAAGGAGCAATCCGAGTGCTCGAGGGTGGTATGGGTTGTCAAGATCGAGTTGTAAGGCTCAACGACGGAGCTCGACATTTTCGGTGCGGGGTACACGCTGAACTCTAGCTTAGACTTTTTGCCATAGTCTGTGGAAAGACGTTCCAGTAGCAGAGCACCGAAACCGGAACCAGTTCCTCCACCAAAAGAATGGAATACGAAGAATCCCTGCAGACCAGTACAGTTATCGGCAAGACGGCGGACCTTGTCCATGACCGTGTCTATCAGCTCCTTGCCAATAGTGTAGTGGCCACGTGCATCTGTAAATGTATAATATGATTACCTCCTTTCTACTATTTTTTCTAGACAGTACTCTTACAGTTGTTGGCGGCGTCCTCCTTGCCTGTAACCAGAGTCTCAGGGTGGAATAGTGAGCGGTAGGTGCCAGTCTTGACCTCATCGATCACATTCGGCTCTAAGTCCACATACAACGAACGCGGCACATGCTTTCCACTGCCAGTCTCGGAGAAGAAGGTAGAGAAGCCGCTATCGTGAATTGAAGGAGAGTTTTCTGAGAGACGACCATCGGGCTGCCACACCACACGATCAACAGGTGCCTTCTCGATGATGAGTGTATAATACTCACACTCAAACCGTGCTCAACGGTGTATAGCTCCCCTACGCGTACAGTCAATATGAGGCACGTGTATCCACATCTGGAAGGAAAAAGATCCAACGTACAACACGCATTTCCAATTTGTACACCAGCCTGACCAACGTGAATGGAGATGACTTCACGCATTCTATCAGTTGATTACAATGTAAGTAAAATGAGAACAATGCAGGCGGTGTGCCTCGTACTTATATATGAAGACTTGTTGCTTAGGAGATGGTGGGTGAAGCTCAAATTAGGGCGCCTAAAACCGAAATAATTCAAACTGCGCCCGACTGTTTCATATTACTTCATTTCTATTATGGCCAGAGAAGAGTAGTCGTAAGGGTAACGAAGTTGAATGCGATGCGACAATTGACGACATGAAAAGAAAGGTATAGTAGAGAAAGAGAACCTTAATATTCCGGAGGTTCCTCGCCCTCATCAACGGAGTCGATACCAACCTTAAATTAAAGATAAATGCATGTTTCGATGTTAGAAACTTGTTCGATGATCTCACCTCCTCGTAATCCTTCTCGAGAGCAGCAAGGTCCTCTCGTGCCTCAGAGAATTCACCCTGAGACAACTTAAGTGAGTGACTACAAGAGAGAACGATGATACCCACCTCCTCCATGCCTTCACCAACATACCAATGAACGAAAGCACGCTTGGAATACAACAAATCGAATTTATGATCTGCGAGCCTCCGTTAACTTCCTTGCACAAACTCATCGAAATGTATGCATACCAAGACGGCTCCATGCCGAGGAGATGGCGGTTGTGCTAGATAGGTAAACGTGAGTTGTCAGATCTGGCGTTTTACTGTCAAGAATCCTACTTCGAAAGCATGCACAAGCTGCGGGATACGCGAGCGGTGTCACCACCAGGGATCATGGCTGGTGGCTCGTTGCAGATGCCAAGTTTGAACCCTGACAATGCCCCACATCAACAAGGCGATCGACTTGGCTTAGGAAACATACCGGTAGGACACCAGTCGACAAACTGTACGAAAGTTGGTGATAAGCGCAAAGTACTAATGATTACGAATAAAACCCACCTGAATTGTGCGCTTCGTCTTGATAACGCTGACTGCTGCGTTGACGTCCTTGGGGACGACGTCTCCACGGTACAAAAGACAGCAGGCCACTATTGTATTGATGAGCATATACCCATACGGGATACTTTTCTGCATCACGCACTGTATTTTCCTTCCCTAGGGTCGCATTTGACCTATGGGAAAATAAGTAGGCGAAGAAGATAGAATAGTCGTCAAATTACCATCTGGTTACCACTCTCGAAACAAGAGAAGGTCATGTCTGCGACCGAGTTTTGCTCGTGGTGTGCCTTTTCAACCGAAACAATCGGTGCGTATGTTGCAAGAGGGAAATGAATGCGAGGGAAACTATTAAGTTTTAGAACAAAGAATTCCCAAGGCAACATCAACATACGGAACAAGATTGGTTTGGAATTCATTCAAGTCCACATTGAGACTGCCGTCAAACCGCAGGGAGGCTGTGACGCTGGAGACAACCTGGGCAATGAGTCGATTGAGATTTGTGAAGGACGGCGAGCTGATGTTGAGGTTTTTTTTGCAAATATCGTAAATAGCTTCGTTATCAACCTAAAGGGCACGTTGTCCCTCAATAATCAACCAGTCGCATGAATTAGGTCGACGCACCATGAAGGAGCAGTCTGAATGTTCGAGGGTGGTGTGCGTCGTAAGAACAGAATTGTAGGGTTCAACAACCGAGTTAGACATTTTGGGGGCTGGGTATACGCTGAACTCTAATTTAGATTTCTTGCCGTAGTCAGTAGAAAGACGTTCGAGAAGGAGCGCGCCAAAACCGGAACCCGTGCCTCCACCAAACGAATGGAATACGAAGAAGCCTTGCAGACCAGCGCAGTTGTCCGCGAGACGGCGAACTTTGTCCATGACGATGTCGATCTGCTCCTTACCGATGGTGTAGTGACCACGAGCATCTGGAAACAATGAGCTAAATGCGCGCGAAAATGCCACGTTGTCACTTACAGTTGTTCGCAGCGTCTTCTTTTCCTGTGACAAGTGTTTCGGGGTGGAAGAGCGTCCTGTAGGTTCCCGTTCTCACTTCATCGATGACATTGGGCTCGAGGTCGACATAGAGGGAACGGGGGACATGTTTTCCCGACGAAGTCTCGGAGAAAAAGGTCGAGAAGCCGTCATCGTTCAAGGATGGGGATCCCTCGGCAAGGCGTCCCTCAGGCTATGAAAACAAGATGACGCCGTTATGCAAGTATGAGCGAGAAAGGCACTCACACTAAGACCGTGTTCGGCGGTGTAGAGCTCCCCTACAAGGAAGAAAAACAATAACAGAGGTCAATGACTCCCCCGTCGCGCTCTTGTCATGGAACGACGCGCTCAGGACGCGTGTACTTACAACAAGCATTTCCAATCTGAACACCGGCCTGACCAACATGGAGAGAGATGACTTCACGCATGGTGCACCGAAAGGCAAGAAGGAGTTGGAGACTGGTCGGGGACGGGCAAAAGCTAGGGTTAGGGCAAAATGGATCCCCTTTTAAAATGTGAAGAATGTGACGCTTAAAGATTAGGCTCCGCTTGATGCATCACGTAATCAAGAAATAACTGAAACATCCATATTTACGCGTCTAAGTAGAGTATTCACAAAGACTGAAGATATTGGTCCAGCTTGTTCTAACATGTTCTGACGGGCATTAAAGAGACCCATGGTTGGTGTTGGGTGTCGTCCAGTCTCGAGGAAACGGTACGAGTCTGTCTATAATGGCGAGTGTCTATCTCAGCGCCTTTCTAGATATAAATACCTCGAGATGTAGCCTGGCTCAAGCTTAAGGTGATGAGCAGTGTTGATCCACTAGTGCATCGTTAATCCAACAATGCAACACGATAATGGCAATGACGGCAAGCTGGACACACGACTTTAGAAGGTATTCGAAGATATAATCAAGCCCTCTGTTCTGAAAGTAGCCGGAATAACATTAGATCGCAACGACAGCGCTGCTCAAGCTCCAGCTTCAGGTGCCAATACATGGTGGAGAGGTAGAGCTGTCAGCTTATCGTTGGTGACCGAGTAACGCTGCAAGGTGGCCTCGAGAAAGTGCATAAATAAGTAGCAGATACCGTGGGTCACCGTTTCGGGTTTCTCCGTATTGAACCTGATTAGCGCCCCGCGTGATTATAAACTTTTTGTGGCAGATTTCTTTTCTCCTCCCTTCCACATCCTTCCCCTGTTCTACCTCAACTCAACAAAAATGGTTGTCGCATCTAGCGTCCTTGGTTTTCCTCGCATCGGTCAGTCTCATCTGCTTTCTCCACAATCTTCGCTACTGATACAAATCTGTCAAAGGTGCCAACCGTGAAATCAAAAAGGCCGTGGAGGCGTATTGGGCGGGAAAGATCTCGAGCGACGATCTTACTAAAGCGTCTGCAGACGTCAAGAAGGCCAGCTGGTCGACTGTCAAGGGCAAGGGTGTTACCTTCGTTCCCAGGTAATTTTTGTTTAGACTCAGTCCGAGTTACGATCGAACGGTATCGTTTTTGCAGTGGTGAATTTTCCCTGTACGACCATGTCTTGGATCATTCTGCCGCATTCAATGTCGTTCCTCCCCGGTACACTGGCCAAGGTCTCTCTGACCTGGACATCTACTTTGCCATGGGTCGTGGCAGACAGGCGGATGGCGTCGATGTCCCAGCTTCCGAAATGAAGAAGTGGTTCGTACTGCCCTGTCCCTAGATGAATTTCTTCTCTCTCATCGTTTTGTTCAGGTTTGACTCTAACTACCACTACGTGGTTCCTGAGCTCTCCAGTGCCGTCGACTTCAAGCTTAACTTCAACAAAGCCCTTGAGGAGTACACCGAAGCCAAGAACGCCGGCTTCGAGACTCGTCCTGTCATTCTTGGTCCCATTTCTTACCTTGTCTTAGGTAAGGCTGCCAGGGATGCCCCGGCAGGCTTCCAGACCATTTCTCTCCTTCCAAAGCTTCTCCCTCTCTATGGCCAGCTCTTGTCTCAGCTCAAACAGGCCGGCGTTGAATGGGTCCAGGTTGACGAGCCTATCCTCGTCCTCGACTCTGCAGTGAACTTCCAAACGCAATTCGCTCAAGCTTATGCTGAGCTCGAGAAAGTCGCGCCCAAGATTTTGCTTACCACTTACTTCGGGCGCCTTGACAACAATATGACGTTTGTCGCCAAACTTCCTATCGCTGGTCTTCACATCGACCTCGACCGCGAGCCTCAACAGCTCGAGTCCGTTGTAGCTGCTATCAAGCCAACGAGCATCGTTCTTTCCCTCGGTCTTGTTTCTGGTCGTAACATTTGGAAGACAGACTTGTCAGCGGCTATCACCCTTGCCCAAAAGGCTGTGGACGCACTCACCGCTGACCGTGTTATTGTTGCGACCTCTTCCTCTCTTCTCCACACCCCAGTCACCCTGTCTTCCGAAAAGAAACTCACTGTTGAGCAGAAGGATTGGTTTTCATTCGCTCTCGAGAAAGCGGGTGAGGTAGCCGTCATCGCTTCAGTCCTTTCTGGGTCGCAGGACAGCGGCGTGTCTGCAGCCCTCGAGGCAAACAAAGTCTCGATAGCAAAACGTCGTCAGTTCGAGAGCAGTTCGGATGACGCTGTCCGGAAGCGTGTCGCAGCCATCACTCCAGAAATGATTCATCGCAAAAACCCCTTCCCAGTCCGTCGCGAGGCTCAGAAGAAGCACTTGAATTTGCCCAAGTTCCCGACCACCACTATTGGTTCCTTCCCTGTGTGTACTTCATCGTATCGTGTATGGAATTATCTAACCTGTACCGTTGTATATAGCAAACCAAGGAAATTCGTGCCGTTCGTGCCAAGCTCACCAAGGGTCAGGTCACAGAGGCCGAGTACGACGAGTTCATTAAGAAGGAAATCGAGATGGTTGTTCGTTTCCAGGAGAAGGTTGAATTAGACTTACTTGTGCACGGCGAACCGGAACGAAATGACATGGTCCAATACTTTGGTGAGCGCCTGAGGGGCTTCGTCTTCACCGAGAATGCATGGGTACAGAGCTATGGCAGTCGGTATGTTATACTTTACTATGGTTTCTGCCCACAATGCTTATATGCTCTTGACAGCTACGTTCGCCCTCCTATCATCGTTTCTGACGTCAGCCGCCCTGGCCCCATGACCGTTAAATGGAGTAGCTATGCTCAGAGCCTCACGAAGAAACCTATGAAAGGCATGCTCACTGGACCTGTCACCATCTTGAACTGGTCTTTCCCTCGTGTCGACGTCTCGCGAGAGGTTCAATCCAAGCAGTTAGCCCTTGCGTTGCGCGACGAGGTCATTGATCTTGAAAAAGCGGGCATCCAAGCTATTCAGGTCGATGAGCCTGCTATTCGTGAAGGGGTGCGAGTCTTGGGCTTGCATATTGAAATTATGAGAGCTTACATCATTCTCCGTTTATAGTTGCCGCTTCGTCGCGTAGATTGGGACAACTACCTCACCTGGGCTGTCGACTCATTCAAGCTTGCGACTGCTGGTGTCACCGACTCTTTGCAGACCCACTCTCACTTCTGTTACTCAGATTTCAATGATATCTTCCCCTCGATCCAGCGTCTCGATGCTGACGTCATCTCTATCGAAGCTTCTAAGAGTGATCTCAAGCTCCTTAGCGCCTTCAAGGAGTTCGGCTATTCGAACGAGATTGGCCCCGGCGTTTATGATATACACTCCCCTCGTGTGCCCTCAGAGCAGGAAATTAAGGACCGCATCAAGGCTCTGCTCGCGTTGGTCCCCGACCATCTTCTTGTCATTAACCCCGTGAGTCCTTTTGGGCCACTTTTCATGTTTCCTAGGGAGTACTGACAACCGCTCAGGATTGCGGTCTCAAGACCCGTGCCTGGAAAGAGACTGAAGGTCCGTGTTTTACTAGCACTTGCCTGCCCGGCAACGTTTAACTATTTATAATCTGCAGCCTCGCTTCTGAACCTGACTAGGGCGGCTAAGTGGGCTCGTGCCACCTACGCCTGAGCGTGTTCCTGTCCTTGCGCTTCAACAGCGTTTACTTGATTCACAGTCGGACCATATGGTCCCTGAGCTGTTAGTAGTTGTTGAGAAAGCAGGTCGCGCCGGAGCATGGGCTCCTGTTTACGAAGGTAGATGAGAAGTGTACGCATTGCACGTTGCACAGGATTCTCAACAATCCTTCAATTCACGTGATTGTAATTGATAAATGAAACAATACAAAATAATGGTAGTCTGCGCGAAGATCTCATGTTTCAGCTAGATGTCGTGGGAAATGGTTATCTAGCAATGAAGCTGAAGCAACCTCGTCAGGAGACGCGAAATTCCCTACAGGCTCTGTCTTATATTGGTTAACCGCGACCACTGCAGCTGGGACACCTGTTCGTTGCTCGACTTCCAGCGCGGCGCGGAGGGTCTCTTCGACCGCTTTTGTTCTCTTCGTCTTCTGGCCACCTTTCCAGATGAGGATAGCGGCAATAATGCCGCACAAAAATGAAGCCGGGATGAGTGTACCTATGAGATCTTAGTGGAATGCATGCATTTGCAGATGACATTAACTTCACCTGTGGTCCATGCTGGCCTCTGAGCGTCGCAAGTTAGTAGAGAGGGTAAGTCATACTTCATATTCATCATACCTGAAAGCGATTCATACCCCACATGCAACCGCATAGGATCGCTTGGAAAAATGAATTACCGTCAACAAACAAGCAGATCAATAACGCCGTCCTAGGGATACATAAGATGACATGTTTTCGTGCCCATAATCTTCCGACTCACGCTATAGGAAATGCCTAAAAAGGTGTTAAGAAGGGTGGAGAAACCAATCACAAGGCAGACATACCCGGTGAGATTCTGTACCGTGAGGTCGGTACCAAGTCTGTGATTTTGCGAACTCTTTTTGTTCTATTCGAACTCCATTCAACAACCATCCATATCAGATAAAATCAACATACGATGATGCAACTCCTTCTGTTGCTCATCTGTGAGCACATGAACATAGTTGGGATCATACTGTGGATCCTGAAAGAAACACGGTAAGACTATCGGAGAGTACGAATAGCACCAGTACTGACGGGCAAGTCATCTTCGTCATATAAGTCAGGAAGTGCCGCTTCTTTACGAAGTCGAGTCGAGATCCTCTTCAATTTCCATATTTTCGTTATACCTTCCATTTAACTGGTGTAAGAATAAGCGGAAAGACCTCCGCGAGAACGCACGCACGATAAGTGTCAACAATTCTCCAGGGGAGTAAACCGATTCCTGTAATGGTAAATAGCGCTAATATTATTGTAAATAAAGTTTCGCCAGGTCGACAGATAATGAAGCATACCGTTCTCTATTTGGGAGGAGACTTCAACCCAAAAACTTTGCCGGTCTTTACTGCCGGTAGGTATCCAATCGAGTAGAAACACTACGATTGCGGCACCCCAGAAAACTAGACAGACAACCAGTCATGCACAACTGGGAGCATCAAGAAGCTAACTCCCATACCTACACAAAATCCATAGATGGCGGTGATGATCTGTCAATACTGGCTATGAAGCAAGTGCAAATTGAAACGGAATGAACAAACGTACGCCCATAGCTGCTCACGAGGTGAGTAATACGCAATCACCTACAAACCAAGGCACGCACGAGTTTTAATAAATGACCATATTCCAGCTGCAGTTTGTCGCAGTTTGCCGCGCCTGGACAACACATTCTCCACGTGGCGATCCAGGTCATCTATGTGCTCCGTACGTCCCTTTTCTGAGTCTCGGAGAACCGAATACCCTGATCTAGGTAGATGAATGGCGGGACGACGAGAATAAAGCGACATAGGGGGTCTGCAGATTGGTAGAGGGGATGAGCGATGACTACTTGAAGAATGAAGTGAGCTGGGACGGACATAATAATTGAATTCGCAGCGTTACTGAGGTGCGAAACAGTTGCGACATAGGGATCTTCAGTAAGGCAAGAGGTTAAGTAAAGGAGCTGCAGACAGACTTGGAAACACAGACCAATAGCTTCTAGATGCTCCACAATATCATCTTCATGGTGTTGGTCCTCCAGCTGATGCCCAGTGGTGTGACCCAAGGAATTATCAACCAAGCCAGATCCAGGCTCGTTGGGAACAAGGATGTCGACTTGAGAACCATGAAGGGCCATTTCGTTTGGTGCGGGGGTATCCGAAGTGCTTGAGACGCTTCGCACAACCTGACTACGCCTAGAACTAAAATGACCAGACACACGGCCATATGAAGGCATCCGGACTATAGGGCCTCGTACTGTTCCGTCAACAGTCTCCGAAGGACTGCGAGCTGACGAGGGATATGGCTGGCGGGGATTGGTCGCTGAGCGTGTTTCGCGGGATTCGCTAGTTTCTACGGTCCATGGTCTAGTGGCCTCAGAGTAGCCGCGACGTACACGATTCCCAGAGTCTGGCTGCAGAACCTGTAGTCTAGTGGCTTCGGACTGGCCACGACTTCGTGTACCATGCCAAGACCCTGGCTGCAGGGAAGCCACACGACGTTGTGGAACAACGCCATCCTGATTACCTGGCGAAGTTTGGGCATTTAGTCCCTGCGTTTCGTTGTCTGCGCCATCTACAAGAGGGGCATATGTCGATAGACTGAGCGTACTTGCCCTACGAACCCTACACGATGGTGGCATCCTAAAATGGGACGCTAGGTAGCACTTGTAGGAGTTAGTATGTCGGTATTATAGCCCCCATTGGTAAGTCTCGGTTCTAGTACTTATCATTTGTCTGCGAGCTTGGTGACACCGCGGATTCGGACCCTAAGTCGCATTACGTCATAGACGATTATATGCAGGTAAGCAAGTAAGCGGGTCTTGAACGGGGCTCGAAATGTTGTCTAAGATCTGAACATTATAGTTGCGCGCACAATTGGCAAATTGTACCCTGACAACCGGCCGGTCGTTCGGGGTCGATATGCAAGGGAAATTCCACGGTCTCTCTAATTCGTGCGGCTCTTGCTCGTCTTGTTTTCTCGCTTTCGGGGTGTCCTTGCAGCAGTACACCGCTGGTGCCACCTCTTGGACGTATGCCGCCAGATGTACAGTACAGCTTGTTGCTTTCTAATCATAATTGTTGCATGGATTCAATATAGTCCGTAATGCAAGACGTGGCGCCAAGATTTGCAGCGAGCTTCACTAGCTGGCCAGGAAAGTAAAGTCGAGGACTGAGAATTATATTCCATATGTTACCGCTGTTGTGTAAGCTAACGGCTACAATATCAGGCTAAAGGCTACATGAAATCGAAATCTACATAGCTGAATAAATAGCGAATCCCCAACAAATCAAGTGCTCGCTTTTCGTGTCTCTGCGCGTCGAAATAGGCTCGTCAACCGTGGTCTACTGGTGGGTTGTTGGGGTGGCTGTCGCACTCCAGCATCCTCACTGCCTTGCCGCGCCTTGCTTCCAACTGTTTGCAACGAGAAGGGCTGGTTGTCTGTGGATGAAGGTTCCAAAGGGTCAGGAAGGGGGTGCATCGCTTCATGATCAGATTGGCGTCCGCCAGTCTTACGTCTGTCTGCTGATGTACTGGTAGTGCCCGGACTCTTGCCTAATCTGCCCCATTGCGTTTTTGTGATGAGTTCTTTGACCACGCCCCCAACACTAAACACCGGCTGCTGCCAAGCGACTTTAACCCAGCCCCGCAAGGAAGGGTCCGATGGGATGAACTGGTTGATAAGACCTTCGAACTGAAACGGACAATGAGAACATTCACCGAGAGAAAGCTTAGGGTACACCCACGCTTGAAGTTCGATTTCGCCATTCGAGATCATGTGTACGGAGGCGCGCATCGCGCACTAAGAATCCTCGTCCCTTCTAAAAAAAGGGGGGGATATTAGATATAGGCATATACCGGGCACCTGGAATAAGCAATACCATAACACTCAGTAGAACATGCACACTGGCCACTAATGTTAGCCTATCGATATAGGACAGTAACGGACCGTACCGTACCTAGGAATTTTTACATGGACAAAGGTTTTTTGAGCTGACCTATGCCGCATCTCCGATGCGTCACCTTCCACATTGCTCAACGATGTACCAGCATTGGGCATAGGGCTAACTTTTCCGACGTCGTTCGACTCCATGGAGTCTTTGCGCTGGACCAACGCGGTGGAGGATCTCGACTTGGGCAGCCCTGGCGCATGATACCCTTTACTGCGAGACTCTGCAGCAGCAGACCTGAGATTGGAAAAGGACCGGGATGCAATTGGCCGGGCCTTTCGCTTTGTCTCCTGGCGAGGCGTCAAGGTAGGTGTTGATTCATTCTCTTGTGGTGGATAGACCGCGAGTTGAGGTAAGAAATTGTCAAACGGCTCCGTGCCATGATCGAGTGTAAAATGAGACGCATGGTCGGATGATTCCGCAAGTGTAGCTGAATCTGACCCCATCGCCTCCCGTCGAGAACGCCGCCCGGGGATCAAATAATCCACGAGTTTATTTCCTAGTTGTGTTTCAAGTGCGAGGCGAATGGGGTGCAATTCTAGTTCAAAATAATCATATATTGAGATACCTCCCACTGGCGCAAGGACTCTCCACTGAGCCTCGGCAAAAAGTCCCCGCTTAATGAATAGTGAGAAAGTCAGATGATTGCCAAATGATAACCGGTGGAAAGACGTACTCGAATCATACGATGGGTCGGCGGGTCGTCATGTTTCGCTAATATCTCAGGCCAGAGGGCATTTGGCGAGCCATCAAATGCTTGGAGGTCTACAGCCCACAGAACAGATGTGGTCGAGCTGTCTTGACGGCTCAGCCAAGAGTAATCAATTCCCTGAACTGCCATTTTCGCAAGAAGCTCTCGACTTTCATCCAACATCTGCCACGAGATCTCGGAGGATGAAATTCGAAGGTGCAAGGCCGACTTTTTCTCTTGGTTGCGGTCATCTGCCTTGTCTTGCGCCAGTCTGATGGCGTCGAAAATGAGATTGAGCTCCTGTGACAGAGTGAGAATATGCGCTTTGCTAGCTAGTAAATCCTGTTGATCAGTGGGGCTCAGATCAGTTGCTTTGAGAGCAAATTCCCCTTCAATCCGGACGAGCCGCCTTATCCGCGACTGTAAATCTGCAACAACTTTGGCAGCGGAGGGCAGATCGGTAAAATCGTAGCTAAACAGCATCGTTTCCAATTGTGTCATGCGTGCCTTGTGCACAGGATCGCTAAAAAGAAGAAGGTCTGTAACGACGTCGGCGATAGATGCAAAAGCAGTCGCATCGGCGGCAATTTGGAAACGAGGAACTTGGATGACGATCAAATCCTACAGACTTTTATCAGAGGTGAACATGGAAGCTCTAATAAATCTCACCATTTCATGCTGAAGATGATCGACCATGTCCATTTCACCATCATTTGTATAAACGGCTAGAGTGGTCGCGTCATTGCGTAGCCTCAAGCGATTGAACTTGTCATAGCGAAGTGTTGCGTTCGTTTGGGGTACAAGCCTATCGAAATCCCGCGATTCGCAGCGGAAATCGAGGAAAACCTCTAAAGGAAGATGATCCGCGGATGCATCATCTACTGGCTGAAAGACTTGGAGGCGGTCGATATTGGCATAATTCCTGTTTCCAGGCATGATGAGCATTCATGTCGTGAAGCGTATGATCTTACCTATGCATGATGTACCCGCTGACTGGATCTTCAGCGTTGAATGTATCAAGAATGACGTAGTTCCGAAGTACAACGTGGTCAGCAGCAAGAACGAGTTTGGAGCGTGTACTGCGTTCGCTGCGTAGAACAATCTGAGGCTTAAGAAGCAGGCATAGATGAGCCTTTCGTTCCGAAACACCTTGATCCCAGCCATACAAAGGGTCGGCGTTAGTCAACTTGTTGGTTCGTTCTTCGTTGCGCTGTATCTCTTTGTCGTCTCTTTGCCGTTCATCACCAGTCAGCATGCGACGAACAGCCTGTGCGGCAGCTTGGGCACTTCCTGCTCGCGGACGTCGCTTTTCAGGATTCGGGTTTCGAGGCAGGCGTCGAGTTGTATGGGCTTGATCTCGTATAAACTTGACAGCTCTCGCGGACATATGATATTCAAAGCCTAAGTCAATAAATATGTTAACATGACGGTCAATATGCTGCATCTTGTACGCACCCCTACGCGCCCTCGATGCAAGATAGTACTTTTGAAGTATCTGAGTGAATTTAAATCTCAAAAAACGGAACCAAAAGTAACTAAATGAATTACGTCACGAGTGGTATTATTCAGGTTGATCTTGGGACAATGGACTTGATATACATTTGCAAATTCCCCAAGTTCTTGCGGAAGTTGAATATCTGCAGGCATGTCGTAAATATCATCTGGCGTTTTCTGGCCACAGGATCCACAGTCTGCAGAAGAGGCACGCAAATTAGACAAATGTTGAGTGTATCTCTCTAACAGGGCTATCATTTGAGTGATACTCGTCTCTCTGGTCGCCTAGCCTTCAGGTCAGTGTCATAAGGGCCACAAATACAAGGGAGCTTACGTTGCTTCCCCGGTCAAAGGCCTTTTCGCTCGAGTCACCGGAGGCTGTGTCAGAGGTTGTTTCACTATTGTGTGTTCTCAGAGTATCCGCTAATCGGGCACGTAGCTCGACCAGCCGTTTTTCACCGAACTCGAGCTGTACTTCATGAGCACCTAGAGAAGTATTGTCAAACCATGGGCGATGTGCGAGACGTGCGACTCACTTGGTTCTTTTCCCATCAGGCACATATGAGTCTCTTCTTCACCAAATTTTGTATTAGATCGACCAGCACCGTACCCGTCTTGTAGAGAAGCTGTTCGAGGAGTGCGTTTAAAATACACGAACCGCGGGCAATGAGCCGTCTCATTGAGATACAGGTTGGGCTCCTTGTCGCTAGGGAGCCAATCAATTTCCTTGAAATCATCAACATCTAGCCAAGTAGAAGACAACGGAATTGGGTCTAAATCATCCCAAAACCTAGTTACGCTTGGCAGCGATTCTTTCAACGGAATGTATTTCTTCTGGGGTTCAGCAAACACAGCAAAGAGGGCTCGTAGGTCGATACCAGTGATCACAACATCGACGGCACTGAAGGGCTTGTGTCTGATAATTTTAGGCTCGTCTCCTTCGCGCTGGTTTAGATATGTTTCTTCTTCTCGTTGGTGCATGTCAGCCTGGAAGTGCTCAAGAAGTGCTTTAACCTAATATTTCGTTGCAGCGTCAACTTTATGAAAGATAGGCTGTAGATGTCAAGCTCACCCCGACGCAATGAGATTCACCCGCAGCCCAAGCGTCTCCACTGTCAACCTTGTAGACATGCGCAATATAAACAGAAGTGAAGGTGATTCGATATTTGAGAGTGGCTAAATGCCGACCAAACTTCTTTGAAGGAGGACGTGAATCGGGAAAAAGGCTCCCCTGGCGAATAGGCAACGATAAAGCGCTGTCAAAAAGGTGCCACCAAGACCAGAAGTGCGCAAAAGCCTTAGGTGTGAGGTGAAAACTGTTGTGTCTTGTTTCCACGCCTCGCCGGAGTGGTGAGGTGAGGGATGTTGAAAAATGTATGAAGTTAGACCGGAACCCAGCGTACGAATCTTCGATTTTCTACACAATTATCAATAGATCCCTCTTCTGCGAAAAATGAAGGCAGACCTTATTGCCACCACTAGTAGAGCGTAAAACAACCTCATAATGCGGGACGAAAGTGAAGAATCGACATTTTCGGCTAAAGGTGTCCCCACTGCATATTTTGCATTCGGAGCCGCAAGTGCGCTCCAACGAAAATCCGATGCCCCAACGAATGCCGTTGCTGAACTTAGCGCATATCTTTCTATCGCTCTTAAGCGTTTGAGCGGAGGAAGGCTGACTCCTACGTTCCAAAGTGCGAGCTAAGTCACGGATTGCGGCCCCCTCATCAATAGTTTCATGACTATGCGCATACATCTCAACCGAATGGGCATGAAAGCAAGAAGTAAGAACTTACTCCGGAATGGTTATTAACATTGTGTCTGAGCTGAGCTGAATCAGTTCCTGTTCATCGTTGTCGTGTCCTACGTTGATGGCGACATTGCCGTCCCAGCAGAAGTCAAAGCCTGCTCCAACATCACTGAGATGATACGGGTCACGGGACCCTATTGAAATGATCAATAGCAAAATTTAATAGTACAAGTCAGTGATACTGACCTTTGAAATGGAAATGCGCGCCACCTTGGAATGTAGCACTGATCCGCCAATGGAACACAAGGCGAAGTTTATCCTACATCTTAACTTAACCATGATCCTTTCATAAATATATATGGACCATACCCAAAACCCGATAGCTGGAGAAGGATCCTGAGGAGGGTGGGACAGGGTTTCTATCTAATTCTCGCCTTCAGACAAGAACGGTGAGCCTGATGGATACAAACTGCCTACCACACGCATGACTTCTTGAATGGCGGGATTGTAAGAAACACCCCAAGTAAACTCGGTGACAGATTTGGTACAGAATCTGATGTCCGGTTTTGCATAACTTTTCACTGGCATGATGGTCTTGGGAACTTGGATAACAAACGCGCTCGCGCCAATGATGCCAGCATTGTGCGGAACAAGAGGACACTCAAACCATTCCACAGAATCTGTAGAGCCCACTTCCTCCGCGATTACCAGGTCCGTGTCAAATTCCAGACTAGGACCGTCAACGTGAAACGGGACGCTGAGGAGAGGTAGAGGGTAGTCTCTGATGTTCATCATGGCAGCATCAAGACCGCATTTTAAATGCATAGGTAGCAGTAACGAGTATTCCGTTGAGGAAGGCATACTTCCAAGATCCCCGAGAAAGCCTTCGTAACCTGCAGGAAAGTTCGGCGGTGCTAGAGAAACAAAGAGTCCATTAACTACTGCACGGAAAAGAGGCGGTGCCTTCTCTGGTGTGTGAACAGCGATGGGTAGCGGAACGTGACGTCCAATAGTATTGGTGGCATGGCGAAGCTGCCTTAAGATTGCATTTTCTTTTTTATTAATTTCGTCCTTTTGGCGCGCCATGGAGTTAATCCAACTGGTAGAGTGTACCATGTTGAGTCTGGTGCGCGCATCAGCCAAAGAAGTTGATCGCGTTGAAGTAAAGCGATAATGGATGTCAGACTGGGGTGAGGAGTCCACATGAACCTCAGAGTCACCGGACGCCATGATGGCACGAAGTTTGGCTTCAAACGCAAGCTCTCGCTCACGTCGGATCTTCTGCGCCTGAAAACCTGTTCTCCAAATGAGCCCCAGTTTTGACTCAAAGGGGTTATCCGCAGCCTCCAATGTAGTGGAACGAATGAAGATGTTAGTTACCAACAGCTGTTTGGGAGGTTCGGCCCCAGGCGATTCCAGAGGGATATAATGACCAAGGGGTATAACGCGATAGAGGTGTCGAAAAGATTTTATCACAAGATTTATGTTTAAAATCAGTTCAGAAAGAACATAACCGTGAGGGATCGCAATTCGGAGCCCCTTGGCTGACACTGCCACCTTAGCTCCGGGGAGCCTTCCGGTCACCGAGACATTTGCACCATATAAACGGGACAATTCCTCCCATTTACCCTTGACTTGTGGACTTGTCACCCACGCTGTAACAGAACCGCATTCAGCTTTGAGAACGATGTTGGGACTCTGTTCCAAAGACGCCGAGAGCACTCGAATGAACATTCGCTCGTGCAACGGTAGGTAGCAGAAGATATGCGCATTGGCCACCTGTAACCTAAACGTGACTCGGGTGCTAAAGGATTTACTTATACCATGGATATTGGATTGACGAGAATGACGAAGAGTAAACAATTTCAATGTATGCGATGCAAGAAGGGCGGAATACGCATTTAGAAGATCCAATCGACTCCGGATGTGCGATATATTCATAGAAACGTCGCATGTCTCTTCAGGTGAGAGGTCAAATTGGGAGGATGTTTGTCTCCTGCGACAAAGGCGGATCTTTGTGACCGTTCGTGGAATGAAAAGAAACCGATCTTCATTTTTTCCTCCTTGTGCATCATGGTCCGTCCCATACTCGTAACGGGTCGATGTGACCTTACGACAAATCGTCTGCCATGACAGGCATTGAAGAACGGCCGAAATATCTTGGGGGTCGGATTCTGTGTGAGCTACCTCCATTGCTAGAATTAGGAGGTCTGCTGCAAGGCCTAACTGTTCTCGATCCAGGTCATGAGAAACCCGACTTCTCACATGCTGAGAATGACGCAGTGACTGCCTGCAATTATATCGCAGGGAAATGCCTGTACGAAACTCGAGACCTCTTGAGAGCTCAAGGGCACAATGTGGGTTTATATCGGAACCTGTAACAACGCAAGCCAAGCACCGGATGGCAAAATGAGCGGCTACCCCAGCGCGAAAGCCATCCAGTACTGTTGAGGGAGGTGTCGCCTGCTGGACATTACCGGGCGACCCGACAGCATCAGAGAAAGTGAGCATCGCG
Source organism: Ramaria cf. rubripermanens (assembly GCA_003316465.1). NCBI lineage: Eukaryota > Fungi > Basidiomycota > Agaricomycetes > Gomphales > Gomphaceae > Ramaria > Ramaria cf. rubripermanens. The sequence continues at coordinate 54,429 of QFFB01001603.1, forward strand.
GCGATGTTCTCGCGCTTCCATATTTCAACAGAGACATCGTCCGTGATGCACCTTATGTCCAGTACAGACGTATAGGGTTCCAAAATAACACCATCATGGCTGTCCTTGTGACCAAGGGTATTGCAAGTCATCGAAAGTTCCACCCCATCTACCCTGATGAATGGGTCAGGATCCTCTGTGTTTTCCCATTTGTATTCCGCGCCATCTTTGCAATCGCGGGCCAATCCCACTCGGACGAAAGTGGGTTGCGAATACGCGTAACATTTGGTGTCCATATGAACGTCTCCCTGATGAAAATTGGGGAAGATACCACGCACCGCCTTTGTACAACCCACAGCAAATGCAGTGCTAAAATTGGCACAGAAGCCAGGGGTATGAAGCGCAAGCATCGAGTTGGTATGTGCAGATTTTGTGTCCCGCGTCGTAAGCGATGCCCGAATGTCGCTACACCCAATCCGAAGCTCAATCCGAGGAATATTCGATAACGTCGTAGGAATTGATTTGGGAGGAGAAGTACGTTTATCCAGCATGGCTGAATCTATACTGGTTCGAAGCTCCTCAAGTTGCTCAGTTACATAAAACCTAAGGACAGATATATCGCATGCCACAAAGGAGCCATTAGGGTCTCCGGGTAAGAATCGGGGCACTGTGGTCAGGGCTAGCGGCCAATGATGAGCAACGAGGTCAATCTCCACTTTATGTAAGGCCAGTAGGTGAACTGGTGCGTCCATCACAGGCAAACGTCCTATTCTCGCTAAACCTATGCCCCACGAAAGAGCGTAAATCGATCCATCCAATGATGAGTGGCTCCCGGAACCGAGCCATTCGCGATGCAACCGATTCGTACTAGGGTTGCTGAGCCCCAGCTTAAAATCGACACCATCAACAGTATAGAGGTGAGTTTGTCTGCTGGGTTTACTCAAATTGGAGGAAGACCTTTGGGATACCCTGATGGATGGGAGACGAACTTGAATAGACTTAAATGCCGTGACTAAAGGCTGAACGGTTTGCTGTAAGGCGTGAGTCTCTAAGAGCCGAACATACATCATACCTGAACCTTTGGCCCCTTAAGCCGATGGACAGGAGGAGGTGGTGAAGACATAGAACCACGCCTTCTTGCCTAGTTCAATATGAGATTGCGTCCATATGAGAAGAGCTGCTACACTAACCATTTGAGAGAATGCGTTTATGAACGGTGACGTCGGTGAGACAGGAAGATCTAATATTGGTGATGCACTAGAAGACGGCGATGATACACGAGCTGTTGATGGAGAAGACAGGGGTCCAGTGTGCTCGGGAGTCATTGTCTCCCCTTCATGCGAATTGTCGGCCGAGGTGAGATCAAAAAGTGACTGGATTCGATCTGCTGAGGCATCAATCGCGGCAATATCTAGTGAAAAATCTAAACTATGCCGCTGGAGAGTCAAAAGTTTCGGACTAAATTGGGTTGAGACCAGAACGCGGGGTTCAGCAACACAGAGAAATAGATCAGATGGAAGTTGAGGCCCAAGGCCAAATCCGCTGTCTGATGTGTGAGACCATTCGTTTCCTTTATAGGGTGACTGACGAGATGGCAAAGTGGGGAACGTGGGAGGCATATGACCTAAAAGTTCACGAACGGAGACATGCACAGCCGCGAAGCCCTCCGTCTGGCCCCAAATACGTTCCCAAAAACGATCCGCACCACCGCGTAACATCGAGTTCCAATGATGCGATGTTGCGCGTCTAACTCCCACCCCAAATTGTCTCGAATCCGAACTTGGAACCTCTGTTTCTTTGCCCATCTGCGAGAACTCGACCTTAGTACCAAGTGTGATGCCATGAATTGTGAGTTGAGCCCCGAGCAATGCCTCAAAAGTTACGACCACAGTGTCTAGTTCGAAATCCAAATGCTGGGTGAGGGACGGCAGACACCGGATGAATAATTGAGCTGTGAGGATGAAACTGGAGGAAAATGCAGTTCGGAGCCATGTAAATCGTGAACTCATCAATAGCCACTCCCACAGCCATTCCAATGATACGAGAACCTCCCGAATATACCCTAATGGTGCCACTGAACGTCGTGCCGTAGTTCGCGGCTGAGGATGTCGGTTGCGTTGAACAACTGTACGGGGTTTGGAAATTTCTAGTCGTAATCCTTCGATTTTAACTGACAAACGGCTCTCTGCCCAAGGATGAAATGACCAGCCAATGCGTTCGACTCTCCAGGTTCGTCCAGCACTATGAAAATAAAGACCTTTGATAGAAATAATGCTGATGCTCCGCGCACGGATGCGCCGCGTAATTTTTGCTAAAAGAAAGGGTGCGATATTCCTACGGAATATGACGAGGACAACGATAGTCCTGATAATGAGGGTGAACCACGTCGCCCAACCGGGAAGACTGGGGGGGTTGAATACCAATGCATTTACAAGCCGACTAGCGACATGCCAGATGTCGGCGAGGAGCTGCATTGGGAATGATATGAACCGTAAACTCCAAAATAGGGCAAGGTATTGTTGAGTAACAAACACGGCTGTGACGTGACCAAGACATTAGTCACGTGACAATGAATCTATCATCAGTGACTGGTGACTACAAGATGATATCTGTCTGTTGGGCTAGCAAAACTATTGTATCGCCACCGCTCTCCTGCGCGACCAGCTAGGGTGAAGCCGGGTCATGCTCTAGCCAGCGGAAGCGGGGAGATAGAAAAATATAAATGTGAACAATGCAGCGGACGTGCTCAAAGCATGAACCACCATCCAGAGAGCTCGGACAAAGGCATTTGTCCGAATCGTATGCCATGTTGGACAGATCCTTGGACCTTCTGGTTTCTGCACCGCTATGCTACTGTCGCATTCGCTGATGACAATCAAGTGGTCTTGGTTGTCATCTTTTTCTTATAAGTAAGCATAAATAACGGCGAAAGCTCTCTGAACGAAGCTCATGCGTCTAGCTCCCTAAGCATTCTTTTCGTTAGGTTGAAGTCTTGAAGTAGCCCTCTGATCCAACTCACGATGGTTCCGACTTCCCAGTTGCCGGATAGTAGGTAGAAAATCCATAAGATGTCCCCAAGAAACTGCCAGGGTTGAAGACATGGCAACCCTCGTACGTCAACTCATAGCGTTCATATTTATCTGCAAGAACCAGCTGGGCATTGCATGAGACTTTAAACCATTGGCAGAATCCGAACAAACAAGTCTCACTGTGGTAGGCATTGGATACAGCCTGAGGGAATGATCATATTCACATAAAGTAGGCTGTATGTGAGTAGTTAAAGGGGAAAGATGACATTGATCGATGATAGATTGAACCAACTGACGACATGCCGTAATAAGCCACGAGAATATGTTGGAAGAAAACCAGTAGAGCTTACATATCGCTTAAGGTCATCTGTGCCCGCGTTAGGTTTGACCCCGACCAGGTTTCGAAGCATACGAGCCATCATATCTTCCCTGAATACGACAATCTCCTGGCCGAAGAATTTGATACGACATGGGTTGCTAGCAAGATATATTTTAGGGATCTTTGCTTTCAGTCGCGCAGTGAAACTGGGAAGTATCGGACGTCGTGGAAGGATAGTGGAGGAGCAAGGATCTTGAGGGCCTGGCACAAATACAAAATGACATCTACGTGTGATGACGGGGTACGACGCTATCAGATCGGCCAAGGCATCGAAATCATCTGTATTATCCTGAACAGTAGCTCATGCACAAGCAAGCAGCAAATAACTGACCTTGATATTTCATTATGTTCCGTCCACTACCTTTGGCCACGCCCTTACTGGAAAAATTACCGCACATGATAAAGACCTTGGGGAGCCAATTGTTCTCGATGCAATTCTGAAACAATTTACGAAGTCCGACCATCGTCCGGGGATGATCTAACCACAAATCAGAAAGGACGAAGAATGTTAGTTGTGTATGCTCCGACAGTTGCTCTGCAAGTCGGTTCTTTATAGTGAGCATCAGTATTTCGCAAGCATGAAAAGTGAACCAAGTGCTGCTTTACATCTTCCAATACTGTAGTGGCCCCTTTGCCAAGGAAATCAATGTGACCATATATGGCCCTAGAGTTTGTTGTTTGGTGAAAAGGACATAGGTATCGAAAACTTAATACCTGCCTTGTCTCTGCTCGCCTCTCGCAGGGCGGGTGCCCAATGGCATTAACCTGAAGAATCTCTTCATCAGTATATGTCCCTTCCACTAGCGCGAAGCAGCCGTCTGTGAAGAAACCTTCACTAGTATGCGCCTGAAAAATGCAATTTAATTATTCAGGGACCATGGGAGAATTGGCCTTACCTCACTGGTGATAGCTAAAGCGACCTTTCCATCCAGATCTTCAAGACAAATTTTACCCTCTTGATTATGGGCCAGCATACCAAACAACAGAAAATCCACCCCGGTCCGGCCTAGAAGATCTTTGGTCGTCGAGAGCTATCCATACGGTCAGCCGTGGACTAACATAAGATTTATGGCTAACCGACTCTCAGGAACGTCTCCCGACCTGCTCTCCCAAATGGACGGGGTGAGAAATTATCGTTACGCAAGATGGTCTGCTTGATTATATTTAGTCGATCCCGTACTGCTAGAACTCGCGACTCTGGAGATCCAGACACGGTCAATTTACGGGATAGTCTAAAGAGGACTATCAGAAAATAGTGATGAGATTTAGTGTCTGTTCCGTGTACTTCTCAAATGTGCTACGTTCCGGAGACCAATGCCACATTGGCATCTCGAATGCGTCAACGAAATACAATTGGCTATCAGTATCGAGCCTATCGTCCATGATGTCTTCATCTCCCGTTGTCTGTGAGTTCTGCATGATTTCATAGACCCTTCGTAATACGTCAAGTCGAACAACCATCTCCGCGTCTGGGGCTGACATGATCATCGTGTCCAGATATATCGAGGTAACAAGCGTACCATCTTGTCGGTTATATTCTCTAGCCAGATGCTCCACAGAGCTAGCAACGTCTTCGTCTTCTATGCTGTGGCGATCTAGCAACTCTTCTACAAACGATATGACCTGAGGTCCAAGGGTATTCTTGTACTTTGCGAAAAAAACCTGGATATAGATATGAGTGATAGGAATAACACCTTAAGTCCACGATATAGACCTTGATAATAACCTGTTGGCGAGTAGTGTCCATGTGGCGGATAGTATTGAGGTTTGGCGTAAGGTAGGCGACGCGTTATGTCGTGTTATGGACGCGTGTGGTCGAGTCAATTACATCAATGCAAGAATCTCCTCTCTTGTCCTTGGAGTACGATCTTGTGCCAGGCCACAGTTTGGGTCCCTTTGTATTAGGCTCCTCACTATGGAAGACTTTAGAATACCTCAGAGAATCAAAAGTGTCTTATCCTCAAGTCAATGTCAAATTCGATCCAGAGAACCCAGTCACTTCACCGATTATTCTTCACGTGGTACCCTACCTCGACCTCCTCTTCTCTGGAGCTTACCAGAGACTGCATACTATTTCTATTCGACGTCTTCAGCCTACCGGCTTAGGCATGCCACTTACCCTGCGATATAAGAATTCCATCCTCTCAGCACCAGACGAGCCGTTGCGCAAGTCTGGAGTAACGAAAGGTTTTGGGCCAACCTACCCTGGAGATGTGATGCGATATCCAGGAGTTTGGTTTGGGTTTCAAGAGGATAGAGAGGACATCAACAAAGGCTTAAAGGTAGGCCAAGGCGACGACCGTACCTCCGAAGTCAGGAAGATGGTGATTCGCCAGAAAGCGCTCGAAGGCGAAGCTCGAGACGTCTTGGATGAGGTTTACGAGTGTTCCGTCATGTCAGGGGAGCTAAGCAGGGCTATAGTGAAGGCATGCACTTGCGTATCCTACACTATTTTGTTATAACTTGGTATAACCAGGTACACGATGGAATAACTCTCCATTTCCATCCTTCTACATCGCCTGTAGTCCATATACGGCTGGGTACTAGTGCTGAAGATCTGAATTGCGACCTGGGTCCACCCCTACGTGTCCACTACAAAGAGGATAACAGAATGAATATTCACGCGTCGTCTGAACTTACAGAGGAGGGGGGAGAAACAGACTGTGAGATTCACTAAGCAAACTGACGCCAATTAATCCAGAGAGGTCATCCAGATTTCTACAACTACTTCCACTTGGGAATGGATTTCCTGATCTCAGGCTCAGCACATAAAGTGAAGAAAATTATACTTCATACCAACGTGGTGAGCAAGGATGTTTTCACTCTTGCCTACACCCACTCAATTATACAGCCTGGTTCACCTGCGTTCCAACGGTACATGCGTTGTCCTTGGGAAATACAAGGAAACCGGGAGGATGACGATGACAGTTTGTCAAGTGCCATTCATTTTATACATGAACTCAGTCAATTGCATATTTCAGACTCTCCACCACATGCTAAGTTTTACGATAAGGTGGGTTGTATCCCTCTCTTTTTATTCTGTCCAACTATGTGATACCTTTGACATAGATTGATGTAATATCACAACTTCTTACTCCTGTATCTTTGGCAACTCCCCCCTCCATGGAACTTGACCGAGTGGACGATGAAAGACTTTGTTTACCAGGCTCCAAGACTCGTAGGTCACCTTTCCGCTCGTGCACATAGACATCATCGAGCAGATTCCACAGAATTGATTGGGTTCGATGGTGCTGTCGCCGAAGTGTCTGTGGCAAATGTACTCACCCTTATGTTATTCTAAGTTCACTGCAAAGAACATGATCAACTGGCTTGCCCTAGACGAAGTCATGTACGTAATAGTGTATCTTGTAATTCTCATGGTTTGAAGATGTGTTTCCACAATGTTCGCAACTCCTCCAAGCTTTCTATAGTTGCATCTACGCCTTCGACGTCTTCTTTGTCCCTCAGCTCTCCATCGATGGCTCTCCGCTCGCGGAAGTAGACGCATGACCCCCAACCTAGTTTCTTCGCCGCTTGCACATTTTGTAGATTATCGTCCACAAAATGGCATCTCAAGGGGTCGCTAACCTTGGCCTTGTCAAGGGCCTGAATCATAACAGGCGTTACTAATGGGAAAAGGTGATCGATCTCACAATACCTGTTGGTAATATTCAGGTTCAGGTTTACAAGAAAAGTCAGGCACAGCGTAATCGCAGAAGACGATATCTTCAATAAGGTCCTCAAGGTTGAGTATACGAAGTACTCGAGTAGCATGCTGCGCTCTGGGTAAGAGTCTGCGGGTTTGGTATGTTTTAAAGGCTGCAACGCACAGTCACATATGCATTAGTGAGCGCCCAAACACGGGTCTTGCGTCTATCCATATCTTCCAGAAGTTTGCGAACTTTTTCGTCTTCAGATAGCAAGTCTTCTAATGGTAGAGACTGATCGCATTTCTTGTCAAAATCGAGGCCGTCTTCACAAGAGACAGATGTCAGGCAGCAGGATTTACAAATGTCAAAACTTACCCACCTGCTCCATGGTGTCGAACAAGTCCACGTAGAGCCAATCCATACTTGGTATAGTAGTCACGGTGTAAGGTTGATGCTTCTGATTCGCTTAGTCCAAGGTCGGAGACGAAGTACGCTATGACAGCGTGGGCATAAATCAACAACATAGAAAGGCAGGGCCAGCCCACAATGAATTCTTTGTGTCATGAGTTCAGAAATTTTTGCGTTGGAGGTATACAGGGTATTGTCAATGTCTAACCACACATGATACGGGTGCTCATGCTGGTCATCTAAGTTTGTAAACCAGTTATGGTGGCATTCACATTGCTGTAAGTTTCCGAGACCCACCGTCGGGAGGAACCATCTGCAAATCGCCGTCATGGTATATCGAATTGATAGCTGTGAAGTACTTACTGGTAACCTTGACGAAGTCCAACTTGAGTTCAACTCTCAAGGGACCAGCGCCGCGGAAGCAAACTGCTTGGGCGCTCGTATCTCAACATTCTCAATCCTCAACGTTCGATAGCCATTATACGACGGTGAGTCTATTTCACGATTGTCAAGGGTATATGTACTCGTAAGCATGGAGGCTCGGCGCACGATGTGTTCGAAGTTTGGATTACAAAGCCGTGTGCGACGGATGGCATCCTTACAGTTCGGATGACATGCAACCCTGGAGATATTTACTGATTCGAAGGTCTTCAATAGATGGCTCGTAGCAAGCAGCTAGTCCCTCACATCGGCCGTCTCTCACGTTCGAAGGTTAACGCACGTCGTGGCCTCCATAAAGGTCTCAAAAAATCAGATGCGCCTGCGGAGTCCGAGCCCCAACCCTTCAAGGAGGTTCAGGTTGGTGGCGAGAAAAATGGCCAGACTCGTCTGGTACCCACACAAAAGGCTGCCACTTTCTACCCCGCAGAGGATATCCGTCAACCGAAGAAGAGTAGAAAGACCCCCCAGCCAACCAGACTCAGAGGGTCTATTACTCCCGGGACTGTTTTAATTCTACTCGCCGGTCGCTTCAGGGGAAAGAGGGTTGTGTTTTTGAAACAGTTGACAAGTGGGCTTTTACTCGTCACGGGACCCTATGCCATCAATGGTGTACCCTTGCGGCGAGTGAACCAGGCATATGTCATTGCCACGTCTACAAAAGTGGATCTAGGAGACTTCAAGGTGAGTAGTCGATTCATTGATATGTTTTCAACACCATGATTCACTTGACTGCAGTTGGACGAGAAAGTCAATGATTCATACTTTGCCAAGCCCACGGTTCCGCGTTCACGCGACGCTGAATCAGAATTCTTCGCTGAAGGAAAGCCCAAGATTAAGGAGTCCTATCCCGAGGCCAAGTCTTCAGAGCAGAAGATTGTCGATAAGGTGGTTATTGAGTCGGTGAGAAGGACGGAAAATATGGGCAAGTATTTAAAGGCAAGCTGGGGTCTATCGAAAGGGCAGCACCCTCATCAGTTGGTGTTCTGATTTGACGTTGAGGTGTATAGTAGATGCGGCCGTTGGTGACGTTTGTTTTCTACGACATGATCACATGCATATGCTGCTTGCTACTAGGCCATACACAACATGCTTGATTCCGCGTGTGATTAGTAGAGAGTATACGTCCCCATAATTATTCGCTCAACTGAATGGTGTGCCAGATATTTTCAATTAGTTTGCTAATATATACAGTACTGGTAACATATACTCTCTAGTACTGCCGCATAACATTTAATATATAACTGTCAAGCGCGCGGCTGTTATATACAGCGATGTTGACCTATGTTGATTTCCCACCACTCCGGACGAGCTTTTCAGTCCAGGCTGTTGTCGCATTGTAAAAATCGTTCGCGAAGAACGTTGTTCACTGAAACGTTACAGTCCTGCACCAATGCCTATCTGGACCTCGCTGTCGCGCTCCCTTATCCACCAACGTGGCCCGTATACTCTTGTACAATCGTTCTAGTAGGAGTAGCGTCCCGTGTAGCATTATTACCCGTGTTTTTATGGGTGAATCAAAATATCTCCTGTTCCAACAGTGAATACTAATCTACGAGCATGTGTCAGGCCCGGAAACGAGAACGCAGAGTCAAAGAAAATGTGGTTCCCTACCTGAAAGCATATCGAACGAAGTTAGAGGAACGAGCCCAGCAACAGCTTGTCAAAGCCGACAGCGAGGCAACTCGTGATTATTTTAACCATATTATAACGAAAAGGGTTAGTTAGGTATGCCCTTTATCGTCGCATGACTCAAATTGTTCAATCTCGACGACTTCTTAGCTCAAAGCTAAAAGAGATGAACTGTTTAAGCTTCACAGCTGTACCCCTTGGATCACAATGCTCGTTCCTCCAATTTCACAAATCCCTATCTTTGTGCTACTTTCAGCCACCTTTTTGCACGCTGCAAATGAGCCAGGTTCCGTGTTACGGAATGAGGCGTTCCTCACTCTTAACTCCCTCGCCCATCCTGACCCAACCGTAGCCCTACCAATTGCACTCGGTCTAATATCCCTCGCCAGCATCGAAACATCCAAGTGGTTTGCCAGTGAGGAGCAGTCGAGAAGATTCGCGGAAGTCAGACGCAGAGAACAAGCTCAGAGGGCGCATGGCAAGATTGTGATACAGCCAATGAAATATACTAGAAGCATTCTGAGAGGGTTGTCTGTTGGTAGAATTCTTTTGGCCGCCATGGCCCCTGGCGTGAGTTATGTCTTGAAATATAAATTTCGGTTACTGATTGTTTTGGTGCAGTCTATCGAGATATATTGGCTGACTTCCACAACATTTGGCCTATTCACAAACTGGGCTATGGGCTACAGCGACTCCCGTTGGGAATTGACACGGAAGTCACATTCGGAGTCTATACCGCATAGTAGAGACATTTAAACGTAGCGGACAAGGGTTGGATATACATCTATGGCCAAATAGGTGTGTCTTGTTATTTTTTTACAATGGATGACTTCAAATAGTGGCCGGAGGGAACCCCCTTCATTTAAGAAGTGGAGGAGAACCATTGATGGCTTTCTTGATCTAATCTGACGCCCCCATACAATTTCCATCGCCAGCAATATCCTCACTAATTCCTCCTCTTTCTTTTTTAGACGAAGCCTTTAAGCTTCCAGAATACTGAGTTGTCCAAGGCGCGATCCTAGCGTGCGTGAAGATGAAATAGAGTAGCAATTCTATTCAAATTCGCTTTGGTCACAAACGACACTGAATATTATATATCTCCGTCTGGGGGCGGCGCTTGTTTGTTCTTCTCATAACGGTGCACCACGTCTTCAACTTTACTTTCATCTGCAGTGTTTTTCTCTGCCGCACTATTCCCTTGTGGGCCCTCATGAACGCACCGTTGACAAGTGCAAGCAAATCTCCAACCACGTGCTAGTTCCTTCCGTCTTCGTAGTCGGCATTCCTGAACAGACTCATGCGACCCCTGCGTAACATCCACGTAGGCCATAGTTAACTCTTCCCCCTTCATGAGTGCATGATTGGCGATTAAGTGTAGCGTGGAGGTGCCGTCTGGGAATGATGGCCGCACAGAAGGGTTACATGAGTGGGACAGCTGCAGCACGTGTCATTGGATGTGAATGTCCCTCACGTAACCGTATGGAACATACGTATGATGAGACTTGATAAAGACCACAGCCAATCTGACGATCAGTTCCGTACGGCGTGCGTGTCTTCTCTACGTCTTCGGGCCTCAATGTCGGGGCAGGCTACGAAGTGCGATCGTCAATGACGAGCTCCATCATATAACTTCACAACTAACCTTATCCCTGCGACCGTCACCAAAGCAGACACCAATAGCATTGTAAACCATTTTCCCTTTCAACATAACGTATCGCTCGTCAGTCACGAACTGCTCCAACCCGGGCATAGCCGTTTCCAAAACCCGAGATATCAACTGGACTTCCTCATGCTGTGTCGGCAGTTCGAGGTATCGAAGCCGTTCAACATGGTCATAAAGGCTGTACTCTTCATTAGAGGCCCCCCCACTGGCCGTAATAGGTGTACTCCCAGCTGCACCAGTTCCAAGCTTTGCAGTTTCAGCGGTTACCTGTCTTCCGATGAACCGGGCTACGAGCAAAGGAGTGACTTTGCCACTATTCAAACTTGCTACCAGCTGCTGTTGTGCCTCTCTCCGGTTGTCTTTTTCCACGTCGGATATAGGAGGTATAGTTGGCAGCGTTGCTAGTGGAGGATCGAGGCCAAAAAGTAGGTTTTGTGATTCGGTGCTAGCTTTAGTCTGGCAAGTCTTTGAGCAATAAGTCGTGTTCAGTGGATCATCCTGAAAACGAAGGGACATCTCGGTGTTGATCCTTCGAAGGCAATGGGAGCAATATGAGCCTGTAGATTCTAAATCCGCGTCAAGGGCGGCGATTATGGGATCTTCCTGGGAATCAAATTACGGATAATATATTGTTATACAGTATAAGAAGGTTACCTTATAAATCACTTCGCCTGCCTTTATGTCCTTCGTCACAGTTAATATATTTTTCTTCATGGTCTGATTGTCACCAGTTTCCACAGTGGCTGTCGTGACTGACACATTCATTTCTGCCTGAGGAAAATGGTCATAATAACCTTCAAATGCCAACGTAAGTACCTGCACCAATCCGGACACCAGGCAGGTCACAGGTTGCTCACCTTCGATGCGATCCTGCATCTGGTTACGATACAAACAAATATGAGATAATGTATATATTAGACGGTGGACATATCCTGAGATGCAAACATGCGGCGGGGAGGGATGTATATGCTACATCACGCGACAGTTTAGGATGTTCGCGCGCCAGGGTCTGTAAGATTCTCCCATTCCTGTGAAGAAACCTCGGAAGGCGGACCACTACGGCTAGTTGAACTTGGACTCTTCTCTGCATCTCCTTTATTGATCCCGCCAGCCCTCCCCGCCGTCATACCTGTCGCTGACAAAGGCACACTCACGTCGAGACTGGTCATCTCCATCACAATCTTGAACACAGGTTCAGGAACCGTTTTCTGATAGATCATTATAAGTTCCACAGGCGATGGATAGACGCGTAGGGCTCGATAAAATGACAATGCGGCAGGAAGATAGAATGTCTCGCCTGAGTGACGTGTTGTAAGGCAGGTCCGTGGACACAATAGCAGTACGTACCCTGAGCACAGAGCTGCTCCCCGACGCTGACATTCTGCATGAAATATTGCTCTTTGTCTTCCGGAGAATCTGGGATCTTCTCATTTTTGACTTTCTCAAGGGCTTCACGCAGCACCTCCTTCGAAGGACCTTCTGCCCCGTCGCTTGCCTTTGTTGCTGTCGCAGTGCGATGGGCTTTCTTCTGTTCTTTTCCTGGGGAACGTGATTTGGCACAAAATGAGTTTCACGTATACGGCACTCACGCAACCGTTTACGAAACGATGCATCGTTTCTTCGTTTGTAGTCAAAATAAGCAGCATAGCCAACGACGGCAGTCAACGCAGTCGCCGCTGCAATGATAACAAATGTCTTGAAGTGGGATGATCATAGAATCTTAGCCCTGATGGACAAGTTGAGGCTCACCGTCGCGCGACTCATTCCTGGCGAAGTGTCAGAGAAAAATAACAAGCGCTACCGGTCACAATTGTGACTTTCGGATGCGTGCCAACACGTCACCATGAGCTCGCTCCCAGAATCCATAAGCAATATTGAAGATGGTTTTATTAAAGTAGATTTCACAGACGAACAGTTCCAGGAGGATGACAGGCGCTCAGGATCCAAGATGTACAAACAATATATTGAGCATTGTACCATCTCCCACTGTTCGTTGTTGTTATTTGGCTAAGACCGTCCAACGATGTAGCTTCTGCCAAGGTCACGAGCACCGAGACGGTGATGTGCGCGCGATCTACGTCTGCCTTGCGCCGTGACTCATATTACGCAGAGCCGAAGCGTTACGAAATCTGCACCCAAAGTCCTCTCTTGTATTCACAACAGATCTTCGAATCAATATTCTGACCTTCCCGAGTGCCGTATCAGCCCCTCTTCCTGATGTCCAAAGGATGTCGCAGGTCACATTCGTAGCTCTCGCACGCCGCATCTCTCAGTTCCCTGGAATGCTTGTAGATCGTTTACAATTCGCCACTTTTCGTGTTGCATGGAAGGTAATCCCTTATTAAACCTCTGAAAATTTATCTAAATCAGGAATAAGGAGTTTGAGTTTCTGCTCTATATAATATCCGTAAGGAAATTCGTTTCCCCTTCAGCTTCGAATTTCCTAAAACCCCCACCCACGGATGAGATTAGTATCCTGAGGGTGCTTACGCCTTTCCGAAGACACTACAGATTCTTGTGCATGACCATCCCAACGACCAGAACGCCCGGCAGCTACTCCTAGAAGCTGGCGTTTGGGGTCAAGGCCTCCACGATGAAATATGGGTATTTGACCAAGGATTTTGGAACAAAGACCATAAACTGTGGCTTGAGATTCAGAAAGCATCCTGGGATGATGTCATACTGAAAGAGGGGTTCAAAACTGCTCTGCGACAAGACGTTACAGGCTTCTTCGCCTCCGAACAGGTTTACAAAGATCTCTCTGTCCCTTGGAAGGTACAACCATATGACACCGCCTTGAATTGTCTTACTAAGGTTTTGTATCTTAGCGAGGCTTGATCATGTATGGTCCACCAGGTAAGATCATCTGATACTGCAGGTCAGAGTTCTGTAAAGGCAATATGTACAAAGGCAACGGCAAGACTATTTCCCTGAAGACTATCATGAAGACAGCTGGTTACCCCTGTCTTTATGTCAGGTCCTTCAAAAGTAAACTAATTCATGACTTTCCGTGTACTGAGTCAAAGGCTTATTGTTTCTTGTAGGCTATATGGGAGAGGAAGGCTCAATGCGTGCCGTCTTCGATAAAGCTCGGGAGTACTCACCTTGCGTAGTCATCCTCGAAGACTTGGATGCACTTATCAATGATCAAAATCGCTCATTCTTCCTAAATCAGCTTGACGGACTGGAGAGTAACGATGGCTTGCTAGTTATAGCAACTACCAACCACTTTGATAGATTGGATGTTGGGCTTTCAAACCGCCCTTCGAGATTTGATCGGAAATAGTGGGCATTTGTATCACATTCAAGGTTTTCTAGACTAACCGTGACTCTAGCCTGTTTTCAGACCCAGACATGGATGAAAGGGTTTTATATGTTAGGTATTGGCAAGATAAGCTTAAGAATAACAAGGACATTGGGTTCCCTGATTCGCTGCTCCGGGACATTGCCGAACTATGCGAGGGGTTTTCATTTGCATACCTCAAGGAGGCCTTGTAAGCTTTGGGTGTGTGTAGAGCTTAACTCATACTCATCTTAGTTTATAGCGTCTCTGCCTTGATACTTCTCGCAGGTGACAAGTCCCTGGGGACCTTCGAAAAGGTGATAAAGGAGCAAATCAAATTATTGAAAAAGCAGCTGGCAAAGGACGATTTGCATGTGCAGTGTAATGTTCTGTCAGCGAGAGGCCATGCAGACTCATCGTTCAAGAGACTGTTTTCTTGAAGCCAATCCTACCAGTGATATCCAAATTGTACTTTTACTCGGAAGGCTCGACTAAATATATATTAATTTGCTTTGTGTGGGCATCTTTAGCAGACGTAAATACAACGGCCATTCAGGATCACCGTTGCGGGTTCAGGCCACATGGAGCCCACTGAAGTTGGTTTTGTGCTGCTGAGCAATGATATGTAGGAGTCAATGGCAATCGCGTGTTGGTTTGGGGTTAGGACTGCCAGCGTGTGACGGCTAGTTGACCGTCACCGCCAGCGCGAGGACAGTCGCTGCCAACACGATGTTCTGACTAGTGAGTCCTTCCTCCGACTATTTCCGTCTATCACAGCCATTAGGTTAGACAACCTGTTCCTTTTCCTTTTATTTTCTCCGTTTGCGCATTACACTGCTAACAGATACCTCCCGCCCGCTTTGTTTTACTTCCTCCACGCAAATTGTTTTGCAGTGTACCCTGGTGAGCAGAATCTTGTTTGGCACCGGTAGAAAGCGTCCAGCCAGAATCGCGATAACATGCATTCATGTTCGGAGAAAGCGGCGCCGTCTTGGTCTTGACACTGGCGAGGACGTTTAGGCATTTTGGTGGCTTAGGTATGATCGCGGGCAGTCCGTCGTCAATGTCTACGCTACAACGGCGTCGGTCTGATTCGCTGCCGGGATGCTTCACACCAGGCCGTCGAGCTCTGACACCCTTTTTTTTTCAGAACGGATGATGCGGATACTTACCTGTGCTTGGACACTGACGATCCTGCAGTGCAATGGGTTGACATATTGAAAACGGGCGACGTCGCGACACGGGAAGGTTATTGCGGACGGTGAGTGGACACGGAGCATGGCCTGGGCCGATCGGATGGGATAGAGTGTTTGGACGGGGCCCTGCACTGGTGGAATACGTCGTCAAACTTTGTGAGGCCGAATGCGACGGGGAAGGTGCGTATGTGCGGAACATAGAGAAGGGGTCTGTCACGTTCTCGATTGACGGGTCCACGCTGTTGATGCGCGGCGGCAACGATATGGTGAAACGTGAGTGGGTGTACGGTGGTACTGACGTGCGCGTGCAGAGTGGAACCAGGCTTTCAATAAGCCGCTGCTGGAGCGGGACGGGTTGACGGCACTGTACTCGCAGACAAACACGACATTCAGCCCATACATGTTCGCTGCTGTCGATGGATTCCTATTTCATTCATTCCAATTACCTTTTGGACGTATGGAATACCGCCCGAGTTCTCCTGAAAGCGATGGGATGTCAACGACACAACTGTTCCTTTTTCATGTTGAACCATATCTAGGTATTTACCCACGACATATACTCTTTAACAGTGCAGGAGTACCTAAGATTCTATACGTGGTATTCAGCGCTATATCGAGGACTGGGGTCTCACCTTAGAGGAGGAACTGAAGTTCGTTCGATGTTCGACGTTTATTTTCAGCTAGTGGATTAATTTTAGGGACGAGGTTAGTTATGAGAACACCAAGGGGTGAATTTTCACACTCACGGTCATACCAGAAGATGACAGCAAATGTGATTAGGTTCACGTTCACTAAGAATTTAGTTGCATCAAAGCTTGGTGAGGTTGCTAAGTAATGTTCAATGTATGCGGAGAACCCTAGCGCAAGGCGTGCAGCCTGAGAACGAACATACGTTCGTTTTATTCCTTCATATGTACCTCTCGTCCATGTTCTAAACATTCCTGCTTCTGTTTCTCCCCGCGTTGCCGCCCTGCAGCTTGGACGTACTGCCGCTGGCGCGCCCCCACGGAGGGGCAGGGAGTCATGTGAGGCAGTCACTGGGACGGGTGCATTGCGGGCAGGGAGGAGGACGGCGAGGGCAGCGGTGGTGTGGATGAGCAGGTGAGCAACAGGTGCGCTGTTTATTTCTACGGCATACTTGCTGGATTTTCGTTCGCGGCTGTATGATAGTGTCAGTCACGACGCTAACACTTCGAGACGTTGTCGTGTGGCCAGTCATCACGCCATACAACACAAGAACGGCACCAGATCCATGCTCACCTCCTCCAGCATAGCTCTCTTCTCGAGGATTTCCATCACTCGATCCGCTAGTACCTACAGGCCATCAAGCCGCCTCAATCATTCCCGTGCATGTATGGGTTCTCGCGAGACGTCTGAACGCTTAGGCCTTAGGCCGGAGGAAGAACGAACGCCTGATGCTTCCGTTAAGCTAATATCTCAACAACGCACCATTTACCGTGAGTAGCGGCACCGTCACTGCGCCGTCAGGTACGCCTATCCACAACTGTCCCGCATCGACCGAGTAAGTCAGCGTGGGACGGGAAAAACCTAGCTGGACGAGATGATGAATATGGTGCGAGTGTGGAAACATCGTAGCTGGTGACGGAGGGTGCTCCTTCCTGGAGTTCAATAGAACGGAACGTCGAACGAGGGGTTGCGCATGTGTTGGGTTTCACTGGCGCGGTCCTACCGCCTGGCTGTAGCGTTACGAAGCATTCAAACAAAGAGCGCGTAACCTTCATGCGAGATGCATAGCATTCGCAGCCGAGGAGAAATGTTTACACAGCTAATAAGAGAAATAAAATAAATAAATACATTCGAAACTGGAAACTGGAGACTCGTGCGGCCCACAGACGAAAGTGGGAATGGAAACAGGAGAGAGTTGAAGGAGTGGGACAACAGAGCACATGTAATGCTGATGACACTATCGAGCAGACTTGTTCTGTTTGGGAATTGGGACATTGATGTTGAGAGGGGAGGGGGTGGAGGGACAGAGGCATGGATCGGGTGATGAAGGCTTAGAGAAGCGATAGTTTGGGACTAGGTGTTTGGGGAGATGACAAATTTTAGGTGCGTCGGGGGAAGAGTCATTAGGGTGAGGTGACGGCAGCTGTTGGACAGCCGCGATGTGAGGATACCTGCCGCGAACGAAGGTAGGGTGATTAAGTGGGATGTCATGAATTTCTTGCGTGTTTACGCCTGCTCTCTACTTCAGCACTCCTGGCGCAAGTGGACTGCACAAGATCCTCATGGTGTGTGTCCGCGGCGGCTCCCCTCTCCAGCAACGGTTCGACTACTTGACTTAGCCTCCTGTAGCACGGTGCCATAGCGCCCGTTCAGGTCTGCACCTGCCTCCAGCAGCAGCAGAACGATCTGCGCGTGACCTTTGGATGCCGCAGCCTGTAGTGGACAGCCGTATTTCCCTAGCTGCCACTGCGTTCACATCTGCTCCCTGCTCAAGTAACAGTCGAACGATCTCCATGTGGGCTCTCAACGCCGCAGCCTGTAGTGCAGTTCTGTACTTCCCTGCCACTGCGTTCACATCTGCCTCCTGCTCAAGTAACTGCCGGACGCAGACTCTATGGTGATGCGCGTCGAACGGCTTTTCTAGTTCACAAATTCAATTTTACCGCTGCGTCGGCCTCCGGGGTGGTATTTTTATACACAGCTTGTATATGAACCCCCCAAAACAGTTTTGTCATCCTACAGCTTCGCCTTAACAGTCCCGGTCACCTGTAAATCCTTCTTTGCGAGCTCTCTAAGCTCCCTTCGCAAAATCTTCCCCGCTGCGCTATACGTCGACGGGGGGTCTGTGAGTGACTAGCAACAGACCACAGAGTTACGAGTATTGTCTCACCTCGTGGGTATTGTGTCAACCGTCACAACACCTGCATCGTGAACAAGGTGGCGCGCGTCAGTATCCTTTCACAGATAACTAGAGTGGCCAGAATCGACGCTTACGTACCGCCACGAAGATACTTGTGACGTGCCACTTTGGCCTGTATC
>QFFB01001608.1:0-12404 GCA_003316465.1 Ramaria cf. rubripermanens
CCTTGCTATCAATCTATGGAATTTCTTCCATGTCCGTTGTCAGGCTCTCGAACAATCTCTATCTACCCCCGACTCAAAGAAGGATTACGACGAGTACTTGGGTTATATTCAACGATGCATCGTCGACATGGAGGCTGATGATTTGGCAAAACATCAAGTATCATCTTCCTTGGTTAACCCGAATGCTTAGACCCGTATTCAAGTTTCCACCTGGGCAACGGAGCAGAGAACAACCCATCGGTCTCGGGGATTCTACGCAGTCGTCTTTGCGCAATCCCATAAGGCGTCGGATACCCTCTTCCCGCCATGATCAGAACTTATAACGCTAACTGAATAGTTCCCGGTCCACCTTTTCCAGCTTACTATATTAATGACATAACTCATGGAGGCTCAATGTTTGGAAGAATATAATATCCAGTGTATTGTACGCTCACGTACTCGATTGCAGCACACCGAATAAGTATAATTCATGGAGAGTGAGTACATTTCCGAAAGGATCAGTCAGGGAAGGTACCCTTCCTGGAGGTCTGAGCAGTTAAATCCAGTTGAAAACTTGGTCAACTCACATCAGCTAGTAGAATTCATCTCGCCGTTAAGAGCCGATCAATCAATGTCAACTCAACATAGGCCAGTGTATATGATTACAATGGACGAGCTTCAATCTTACATTGAGAAAAGATGTTGATAAGCAAGATGTCTTGAAATTTATTCATTCTACGACGTATTTGTTTTTGGTACCATTGGGGGAGGTCACAACTTTGCGACAATGAAAAACAACTTGCTTGCAGCGTCACTCTATGTAACTTGATATTATAATATGATTCATACTACAACATTTACGAAAAAACTATCCAATGGCACACTTTACTTCGTATCTAGGCTTCCTACTTTCACTCTAACTACTCCTATTTGCCGCGCTCTATTTTTTCTTCAAGGGTCTTGCCTTCGATCGATCCCAACATACCAGCAGACAATACGTGCCAAATCATGTACAACCACACTCACTGACTAGTCTCGGATGTCTCACAAGGTGGACGGGACGTAATGGAGGGTACAATGGATGTCGGCCGACATCCAATATATAGCAGTAACTTCCAGCGTGAGCACTGAGATCGAACGTCCATAGTCAGTTCTATTCTGATACAGTACAGCTCTAAGAAGTACATTTCTTAGCGTAGCTAGTCATAACTCTGTCCTAACTCTTTTTGCAACCCTGTCGATATCATGTTTAGTACGGTTGTCCTCACTACAATATTTCTCCGAATCGGTAGGAGCTTCATTGTTACGATCGTCTTGGGTCCTCTTTCGTGTAAATGCTGTCTGAATTCCCTTAACATTTGGCATGTTCGTTTTCAATTTCTCTATGCACTC
Organism: Ramaria cf. rubripermanens; assembly: GCA_003316465.1. Taxonomy (NCBI): domain Eukaryota; kingdom Fungi; phylum Basidiomycota; class Agaricomycetes; order Gomphales; family Gomphaceae; genus Ramaria; species Ramaria cf. rubripermanens. The sequence continues at coordinate 1,372 of QFFB01001608.1, forward strand.
TTCGACATATCCTAAAAACTCCTTGAAATCTTGCTCCGGATTGAACGCCTTCGTAGTTGATACGTGTTGCCGGTGAAAGAACCCATGAAGTTTGGTTGCGAGCGGTTCCAGATGCTTGTAGGCTTCCTGCACCTGAACCTTGAAAGCGCTGTGGTGGAAATGTGACTCTTTGGATTCAGCGGCCAACTCGGGCACAAGTTCCCGCTGTCTTAGAACACGCGGCAACTTGGGCAGCCGTGATTTGCCTATATCGAAACTTGTATGAGCCCCAATAATGAAACACAGCACATAGTACAGAGATTCCAAGTCATCGCAATGGGTTGCTGGTTCCTTATCCATGGCTCGATGTGACATAAAGATGTTAGACCCCTGAACCAAAAATTGATTAACAGACACATGCAAATAGTAAGCGTTATGCTAACCGGCGTGATGTCTAACCGTGGAGGGATATGACGACCGTGCATGAAAGCCGCATGTGAAAAATTGACGAGAAAGCCTCGTGCGGTTTGCTCTGATGGTCGAATGGTGTCTCGCTGAATGACAATATTCCACGGGACAATGGCCCTATGCATCAGTTTAAGTTCTAAGAACAGAGTGGTGAGTTCTATCGGGATGATTAGCTATAATCCAATCGAACTGATCACGACCACCAAAATATCATACCTTGAACCACGTCGCGGAAGACGCTACCAGCTCCAATAGGGTCGTAAATGTCTTCAATGGTGCGCAGTCGCCCCCATTGCATCTCCATACTGACCGGCCATGATCTAGGTTGGTCATGACTCCAACAAGTCGCCGATTGGTATTGACACTGTCCACGTATTGTCGTGAGGGGGAAGCCCGGCCACCGTAAACGACGTGTGTACAGTATCAAATGAAACCCAATCTGCAGGGGTCAGAAGATGGCTTCTTGACCGATTTTCTGTGATCGTTTTCATACATCACATACCCAGTTATCAGACCATGTGTCAAGGATAAGATATATATGTTCGTCGTGGTCATCCAACATACGGGCCCTCCAATAAGTAGTCCCATGGCTTCGAATATTGTACGAGCGGACCGCTGGCACAGCAGTATCGATGACATATGAGCAGCCAGCGGGGTGCAGCAGTACCATACGCGTATAGTGCTGCTGCACCAAATCGGTGGACGCGAGTCTAACGGCAATGCGCCGTATACAGGGCGACGGTGTCTGTGCACCGTACGGACGGGGGGGGACGGTGTCCGTGCACCGTAATAGAAGGGGCGTGGTCGGGAGGGTGTGTAGGTGTGGGAGAACCGTTCTGGCGGGCTGGGCCGGGTTTACAGTGACTAGTCACCGTATTGCTCATAGGACAGTGATAGCGAACCATTTGCAATCACGGGTAGTCTCATTCACTATGGGGCGCAAGATAGTGAATGCATACCATAACTTGGCCAAAGCAACAGGCAGATGATGTTACAGTATGCTGCACATGTATATACAGCCTACTGCATACGCTTCGTACTATGGGCGCAAGTCGCCTCCCATTGTTCCCTTTTTGGTTGCATCACGTGATCCCAATGGGAGGTTTCTGATTTAGAGCAAGTTTGTTTATGTTACTTATATCTATGGATGAACCGCGATGTCTTCTGAGGATTTTTATAGCCACGAATCAAAACCCATCTCCACCGCTGCAAAAGCCGCCAGCTTCGTAGAACGGGTACGACATGAATTTGGGGATAGCTGGATACAGGACGATAAATTCCTAGAGAAGTTCTTCCCGGTATATTCTTCCTGCAAACCCCACATAGAGGCGATGCAGAAACGACATTACAACGCGAGAATCTCCCGCTGGAAGAGTATTCCGAAGACTCCGAAGGCTGCGTCTAAACTCTACACACCGTTTCGGATGTTGATGAACGATATCCTACTTTCTGAAGAAGAGTCTTGTCGACAACCTTCCGCGCAAGACGAAGTCTTAAAACAGATCAGACAGCATATTGGACAAAGGAAATCGGCCTATTCTCATTATTTTATATGGGATAAGGTACATTTGAGACGTGTCCTGGCCACTCATTCCAAAAAGAAGAGGATACAGAGCCGTGATTCCCGACCCGCTTACTCTCCGGTTTCTCCACCGTTGTTTCTCGCTGGTGCTGGTGGTAAAATCATGGGCGTTACGTGGACCTTCATCAAGCCTTTCGTCCAAACGGGAATATCGCCCATCGAAATTATACTCGACTCGGACGACTCCCTGGCCGCCCGTGATCGGCTCGCGGCGCACATGAGTCAGATATTCGGCAAACAAACCCATCGGCGATTCGCTTATGGACTCATCCTGACGGAGACCACATGTACCGTTTATATGTTCGATCACTCAGGCGCAGTCGTATCCCCCCCATTCAACTATCATCAGCATCCCGCACAATTTTGCGCAATAATCTTTGGACTTGGATCGGACCAGGGCGAGCGTATTGGGTTTGACATGGGTATGTTCCCTGTTAAGGGACGCTGTGTAATTCGTACTCGAGTCAATTGGGGAGAAGATTCGGCAAAGGAAGTGCATTATGCCGTCCAAGAAGGGATATTTCATTACTCGACAATAGTTGGACGAGGGACCACCATCTTGCGCACTGTGAGAGCCGACGATCCAGAATCACAATTTGTGGTGAAGGATGCGTGGATACCGCGCGGGGAACTTGCCGGAAGAGAATCGGAAGGCTCGTTGCTTCGACACGCACAGGCGAAAGGCGTAGTGAAGGGCATAGCACAAGTTGAACACTTCGAGGAAATCACACGCAGCGACGATCCAAATGATTTGGATACTATATTGCGCAACCGCCAGATAGACCAACCGACTACAGAGGACTTGAAATTGGAACGTGTTCACACTCGGATTGTCCTAAAGACGTTTGGGGAGACGATTGATCAATTTGAGACACGCAAGGACTTGTTGCTAGCGTTTCATGATGCTGTTCTCGGTGTGTCTCTTCCCCTCATCTTGTGCTTGCTTCTTTATCATTTATCTATCTTCCAAGCGCATCGACACCTTCACGATGAAGCGGGGATTCTGCACCGTGACATCAGTACGGGAAATATTCTTATTAACCCCGGTGGCGTAGAGGGCAATCGCGGGATTCTTATAGACTTTGATCACGCCATTCGAGTTGGGGATACGTCCCCATACTCGACGAAACAGCATATTGTACGTGATTTCCCCCATACATCCCTCAGGAGTTTCACAACTCGGGATCTCAGGGAACTTGGCGCTATATGTCCCGCAACGTTCTGGAGCGTAAGAAGCCTCACACATACCTTGATGACCTCGAGTCATTTTTCTTCGTCCTGTGCTGGATTCTTATGGTTTACAAGGGTCCACATAGAGTCAAAAGTCGACTTCCATCGGACGTGTCGTATTGGGACCACCCAAGGGCTCATGCTTATAAAGGGGGCCAAATGGCTTCAGATTTCGATTATCCAATCGACCCTTGGTTTGGCCCCTGCTTCCATGTGCTTGCCACTCGCCTATTCAAGTTTTTCCACCTTCGTGATTATTACATGTATGGAGATCGGGTCCCTCCCGTTGACCCAAAACTGGATTACGACGAGTACTTGGGCTATATTCAACAGTGCATCCTCGATATGGATGCCGAGGATGTTGCAACCACACAACACCTGTCCTCTCCCTCTGGTGAACCCGACAACTCAAGCTCAAAGTTGTCTTCAAGCCACCATTTGGGGAAACGAAGCAGAGAGCAAACAAGCAGCCTTGACGAGCTGGGGCAAGTGTCCTTTGACAATCAGAAACGGCATCGGGGGTCATGCTCTGATGACCCGGAAGTATAAGATTCACGCTTTTCTGGTCCACACCATCTCATCTTAATTTTAACTTAAATGCTAAATATTCATAAAAGGAATACAGTAGCCTGTAGCTTGTATATGTCCAATCTCGTTGGAGCATTACATCTCAAAAATATATGTTGGCTGGGTATATCTCCCTAACCGCTCCCTGCTTACCTGTTACTTCTTGAGCCTTTTTCGCTCTCTTTTCTTATCCTCTGACGTCTTATTCCCTGTATTCTCACACATTCTCTCTGGAATCCAGCCCGAGTCTTCTCCATCATTATTGGTGGAGTCTCCGTGCGCCCTTTTCCGTAGGATATCCTTCATAATTTGGATAGTCTCGTCAAAGGATTCCAGAAATTCCTGGAAATCTCGCTGTGGGTCCTGCACATCGCTGGAATCTCTCCGAGTCCAAAAAAACCTGTGAAGTTTGACTGCCAGTGGTTTCAGTGGCTGGAATATATCCTGCACTGGGACGTCTAGTTCCTCGTCCCTTAGATGGTGCTTTTTGGTAGAGAAGACCGCCCTAGCGTCGACGTCCATCCAGGATTTTAAATCTTGTGCTAAATCGTCATCTGCTAATGGCGTCGTATCCAGACCGGTATGACTCCCAATAACGAACATTAGCACGAAGTATACTGACTCCAAATCGTCGCAATGGGCAGTCGGAAGCTGGCTCAAGGCATTACGCGACATAAAAATGTGAGAACCCTGCGTCAAGATGATCAGCAGCGCCGTTTAACGTCCAAGAGTGTACCAACCGGTGTTACGTCTGATCGCGGGAGAATATCAGGCCCGTCCATGTATGCCGCATGTGAGAAATCTAAAAGGAACCCTCGTGGTTGTCCTCCGGTTCCTCGGTGAATGTATATATTCCAAGGGACAATGTCCCGGTGCATGATCCTGCATTCCAAAAACAGGATCTTCAACTCTGCTAACAAGGTCAACGATACCTCCGTCTCATGACTATCCCTCATACCTTGAACTACGTCGCGCAGTGCAGATACCAGTTCCCATATGCTGTTGAATTTCTCCAGAGGTACGCACTCGCCCGCATTACATCTCCAAACAGAGCGGCCGTGGTCCACAGTCTTTGTTACTCCCACAAGTCGCCGATTATTATCCACACCGTCTATATGTCGCCGCCAGGTAGGAAGCCTGGGCAATGTAACCGAGGTGAGTACAGGGTGAAATGAGACCCATTCCGCAGGGCTGAGAAGACGATTTTTCAAGCGGACCTCTTCAACTGCCGTTCTGATCAAGTCAGAGGATACCCAATTGTCAGACCATGTGTCCTGGATTATATATATGTGTTCCTCGGAGTCATCCGACCTACGGGCTATCCAACAAGTGGACCCATGGCTTCGAATGTTGTATGGCTGGGTTATGGGTGGGGCAACTGTATCGAGCATCAGTCCATTTGACCTTGTCTTGATACGCAGCACATGATTGGCCTGAAACTGTACGGTGGTGTCAAGTCCAAGTTCTTCGTCGTTCCATGAGACAATGGTAGCCATGATTTGACACAAACGAGCCGCTTCCGCGTGGTAATCGAGAGCTTCAGAAAAGACAACACCAGCGCGGTCCCATAGAAAGAATTCGACCGTGGATTCTGTGAATAGCAGCGACGGGACAAACCTCCGGTGAGGTTGCGCGGCGAAGACCTCGCGCACGTATGATGCTAGTTGGAAGATGGCTTGGTTGCCTCCGGCGTTTCGAGTCCTCTCTGTTTTGATTTCAATTGGAATGATGCACCACCGCCAGTCGACTGGAGGTCCTTGACATATTGTGTCCCTATCTTCTGCGCTCTGCGTTTTCCTTTGATCTGAGGTCGGTGTTTTTGGGGGAGGAACTCCATCGACATGCGGAAAGGCGGGGGTTCCTTTCCCCCACAGAAATACATCGGGTTTCAATGAATTTCCACCAAATGTCGGAATGGGGTTGTGTTGGCAGTCAATTGCGACACGGCAGTGGGAAAGCCCTTGATGTGATATGATTGCATTGAGGATGGGGACCAGAGCTTCCGTGATTTCGTTCTCCCGGATGCTGGGTTGTTCTCGATGTGCAGGAGGTTCTGGAATGCCTTTCCAGCCCTTTGTCAGGATTTTACCTCGCAGTCCCCTCGCAATCTTCGCGGACGGCCTATTTGTGTCTCCATAGAATTCCGCAAGGCACTGGAGGATGTCGTTGTTTGGTGCGAATTCACCATCATGTTTTGGAGGGGGAAAGAACGCATCCAGGAGTGTCGGATCGGGCCCATCGCATGATCCCTTGAGCTCAATGCGCAATGCGTCTTGATTCGCCTTGGCCTGAGCCTTTATAAACATACCAGGCCTACCGCCTGTGGCGGAAACATATTTGCTAGTAGTCTTCAATGTATTTGTCACCTTGGGAGTATCATGGCTGAGCGGCCCCGCAGAAGTACCAGACGGCACTTCAGGGACTGGATCTCTAAATCTAATGAGAAGCCTATATATTTAAACGAGTAAGAGAGGAGGAGTAGCACTGAAGTTGATGAAATACTCAGACGCACTCAAGCTGTGGGTTCTTACTTATACCCTGAGCCATCTCAGGTGTCCCTTGAATCCCAGGTAGTTGAGGATGAATTTCACGAGCCATCGCTGCAGTGTTTGATGTGTGGCGTTATATAATATATTTTGGAGATCAAGATGATGAGGCTCACCAGGTGTAAATCAGTAGCAGATTCTATGGAGCAGGACGTCCGATGTATATTAGTCTCAACGATGGAAATTCTCAGAAAAGGGGGAGTACGAAGGAAAAAGACGTCGAAGCCATTTAAGTAGCCACCCGATGTCAACAAGTTCGAAGCCATTTGTAGCCATGTTCAGACAAAAAAAAAAAACAACGCGACCGATATCCACCAAGAAAGGTCGCTAGCTCGGCATTTCGCGGCAAGAGCTACGCAATTGTTTTCCGTTTTGGCTATCGCTTGTTATTTCGACAGACGTAAGACATACTTGGCTAAATTTGGCAGTCATCATTGCAGAGCGCATCGGTTGATAGTCACCGGGATCTAGATATCGTTAGCTTTATAGCGCCGTCTTATACTATGTGGTGACGCCTACCATCGAGTATGTCAGAGGTCAATATATACATTCCTCACGTTCATGGTAGAAGTAGCCACCGATCAATCCGGACACAGAGCTAAGGACTCGTCGATTCATTCGCATAAGTTAGAGAAAAAACAAGCTCTTTGATGATAAATTATTGCGGCAAAGAACGTCGTGGCAATTGACGAATAATCCACGGAACCAAACATATTGCATCGCGTCTCAACGAGTGTACTGGGATGGCGTAAAATCGACACATACGCAGCCTTTTTTCGGGCTGCGTGTCAATATCAGCTGAGGCAAATTCGTGCGCGGCTGACTTCCGGAGCCTGAAGTTGTGCACTGTCACAAACGGATTGTGTTGAAGGAGTCGAATGGCACTTTACGCAATCGATTGTCCCCCACACTGAGGTAGCTATTGCGTCTATTGGTTCAGCCACGTAAGGGCATGTCAATCAACATAATTCTGACTGGAAAAGGGAAATTTTTAGTGCTGAGCTCTCAAAGGAAACAGTGTTGAATAGCAACAAGAGCCCACATCTTTATGAAGAGTGCAGGCAAGCGCTGCCACGAAAACAAATCACCCTGTGCTTAATATAAGACCGTCACGATTCGACCACCGCTAGAAGGCGATCTAGTCACCTAATTCCCACGTATTCTTCCTGCACCCTACGTCTCTGAAGGGTCGAATTGTTCTTGGATGTTACTAGGGTGAATCTTGTATAACATTAAACTGATGGAGTTTGAATATGCTCACAAATTCGTTCGCTATCCGGCAAGCCGAAGCACGCACTCATTGTATAGTTGCTTATCATCATCAACATCGTTAGTTAACCTGGGGTAGGACACCCTATTCATTATGGTCTCTTTGGAACAAAGTTGTTTGGACCAGCAATTCTTCGAGAGTTTGACTTGCTCGCAAGGTGGCTGCTTATTGGTACCTGGGAGTTCTCTACTAGTAGTGAAACAATTATATCCCAAGCAAATCGCAAGGTCGCCGCAGGCCCAATAATGAGAATCTTTCCGCAAGCTGCCAAAAAACCAATGGAGGAATGCGACAGATGCAATCATATGGCGGTATGTTGGAAGGGTGTCATCCACAGCACATGATTATTGATGCCAAAGTATCATTTGACAGACCATTACATGGTGAGGGAAAGCATGGGGGAAAAATACTGACCTTGTCAAGACATGCAGTACGCCATTAACGAAATGTATGGTGGTGGACAGCCCGAGCTGTTCGTCATTCCATGATACAATGGTAGCAATGATATGGCAGAACCGTGCAGCTTCCGCGTGGTAATCGAGACCTTCAGAAAAATAGACGCCTGAGCGGTCCCACAGAAAGAATTTGATGGTGGACTCTGTAAATAGAAGCGACGGAACAAAGTGACGGTGAGGTTGTGCAGCTAGGACCTCACGAGCATATGTTGCCAGTTGGAACATTCCCTGATTACTATCGGCATACCGTGTCCTCTACGTTTTAACTTCGAAAGGGATGACACACCATTGCCACTCGACCGGAGGTTCTTGATATGCTTCCCTATCCTCTGAACACAGCCTTTTTCTATCCTTCGCGCTTGGTGTTTTTGGGGAAGGGGTTCCAACAGTGTCCGGGAAAGCAGGGGTCCCTTTCCCCCAAAGAAATATATCGGGTTTCAATGATTTCCCGCCGAGGGTCCGAATAGGATTCTGTTGACAGTCAATTGCAACACGTAGGTCTGAAAGTCCTTGGTTCGCGATTATTGCATTAATGATGGGGACCAGAGTGTTTTTAATATCCCTCTCTTTGATGCTTGGTTCTTCTTTATGAACGGGAGGGGGGTCCTGGGATGCCTTTCCAACCCTGCGTCAATTGAGCCCGTATCCCATTTATATCTTTTGCAGAAGATCTATTTGTGTCTCCATAAAATTCCTTGAGGATCTGCAGTATATCTCTATTTCGTGTGGAATCCTCAGCTGTATTTGGATATGGAAAGAACTCATCCAAGAGTTTGGTATTGGGTTCACCGTATTATCCCTCGAGCTCAGCGCGCAATTCATCTTGATTATCCTTCGCTTGGCCCCCAATGGCGGCATAAGGCTTGAGTCCTGTAGTAGAAAGAAGCGCCGTGCTAGTCTTCGACCTTGCATAACTAGTAGTGGGGCCTTCATCCTTTTCCCTGTATCCTATTAAGGCGCTCGATGACCACGGACTATGGCATTATCAGGCAAGATATGATGAGAATAGCAGTTTTAGACAAGATGATCTTATGGACTTTACTTGACGATCCTGAGGCGTCTATGTAACATCAGGAGGATGAGAATAAAGATCATGCGCCATCACTGCAAAATCAATAGGCGGTGAACAAGGCCTGATAACTGTAAGCCCCAGTCCGGCTCAAGAGCCATGAAACTACTCAGCCAGTCTTACAGTAGATCCTTAAGTAGCAGGATGTCCAATATATGACAGCGATTGACTGAAGAGAAAATGGAGAGTACTAGTGGAACACTCGGGCAGCATGAACAAATTCGAGTCATCTGGAGCCGACAAATTAAGAAAACAACAGTGCGACCAGTAGAATTGTTGAAAAAGATTACGTACTGGTACTTTATAGTAATTGCAAAGCATAATAACGTCTCCTGGGAATGAGATTCTGTCTCCGCCAAACAGCCGCCTGTCGTCGAATATAACGCAGCCGTCTCAACATTAAGCCCCTACTCCCCAACACCACCAAAAAATCTGAACCTAGGCTCAATAGAAAGCTCTCACCGAATACATTCCAGGAAAATTAATATTTTCATACTATCTTCAAAATTGATTCAGTTATAATTATATCTTTGTCTTGTATAATGTTCTCACTCCCATGTATACTACTTATTGCATGCACACTTGCACTTTCACCAACTAAGAGCATCTTACACTTATTATGAATATGAACCGGTGTATGTTTCTGTAATAGCAATTTACTCGACAAACTCCATTACTTTCGACGCCGGAGACGTCGCACTTCATGTCCCGCCCGTGGCACCAATACTGCCACTGCCTCAGGACTTCGTTTCCGCTTAGAGCCTGAGTTCTTCTGGCCACGCAAATCAGTTGGACTCATGCCGTTGGTCAATGTGGGCTGCTGCACCATGACATAGAACAAGTACCTTGGACGAAACCACACAAAGACGTTGTCCCATATTGTCCAGTTACGTGGTGGCGTCAAATGAATTAGCACGGACATCTAAAGCCGAGGAAGTAGGCCGAACACGTGCCATCCCTGGTGTATTCGATGCCACTGTGCACAGATAATTTTCCTGAATAGTGCTCAATCCAGGGAGCAGAATGAGCCCACAATCATATTTTTCGGTAGAGTACACGGAGAGCAGCATAAAGATGAGACAGTAATGTAATCTGGGTGGGACATTAATTGATTGTGGACGAGACAAAAATGCCTCCGACTCGGGACCAAAATGCTTCCGCGTCGAGACAATGGCCTCTGACGCGTCGCGACATCAGGCTGGTTGTCGGAGACAGAAATGCAAATCCGTGAGACATTATTTATTTTTGCATAGTAATTGTTCTCCACTTTGGCTTCAAACCCTTGTCATTCAGCTGAACCAAGCACGGGATCAAATTGAATTGCTCCTAATTGTGTCACGTATTGGAATTCTTTCTTGTTCACATAAGTATACGACGAGATAGATCTCACAAAAGACCCACGGGACCTTCTTATATATTGCTGATTCGGACAATTGCCTTTGTCCGTTTTCTCTGGATGAGACATGTGATCAGCAAGCGCAATCCGCGCTTTGACCTCCACATCGTCTCTTGCATTGTCCACCTGTGGTTGTGAGGCTTCGAGTCGCTTATTTTTCTTTGCGGATTCTCATGCAGTTTGACCTGATGCGTGACATACACCCAAGGTCGAACAGTAAGCAATATTGTACCTTAAGGAGACAACTGGCTACTGGACCAAAGTGTCACGTGACACACGCGCCACGATCCAGCGTCACGGGCTCAGTTTTCAGCGCACGTCAGGCAGTCAGCGAGCGAGTGTCCATGCACCGACTGCGACGATTCGACGCAGTGTGTCGGTGTCATCCCAGGCCTGACCCCAGTTCCGTTCTCAGCACCATGCCCACTTCCACCCGCCATTCCAATCACTGCGAGCCCCCCCCCCCCCCCC
>QFFB01001608.1:12416-45189 GCA_003316465.1 Ramaria cf. rubripermanens
GTACGCAGCACGATCATGGTCCTCATCGCCATGTGCATCCCCACCGGATACATCTACATTACCACCGCCGTCCCACACCCTCCCCGGTCTCCGTGCGCGTCCACTCACCCCAGTCCTAGGCCCAAGTCCACTCCCACTCCCAACCGCAATACTCCGAACAGCAAGCATCACCCGCGAGCCAGGCACCCTCCCGAGCCGCCTTCCCCTTGCAGCGCAAGTGCCCCGGCCCGGGACATCCGCCCGGGCTTGAAGTTGTGCACTGACACGGACTTGAACCCATACAACGAATATAGACATGAACACGAGGAGCTCCCGCACAACGTCATATCGTCCCTCACCATTACAGCGAGGAATCTGCTCACAGCGATCTCGGAGCAGGACGAGTGGTCCCTCCGCTCGAATTATATGTCGGTGCAGCCAGGGGATGGGGGTGGGGGTGTAGGTCCGTGTTCGCGGACAAGATGCGGGCGCGGACGATACCGGGGTTTAGTGTGGGGGGCGTGGGGTGCTGAGCGGGGGCGCGGGGTGGTGGATGTGAGCCGGAGGGGCGGTGAGGGCGACGTGTACAACCCCTGTGGAAGCGATGAGGTGGATGCGGAACGGAGAAAGGGAAGGGAGTTGTACGAGTGGCCGCCTGCGCCTGCGCCGCCGAGTCCGCCCGACACACTTGCGACGCTTGCTACACCTGTCATGTCTACTCTGCTGGTGACGGCGGGATTACAGGCACACTTGCACTTGCCCTTAAACTCGGATTTATTTTCCCAATCAAAATCGCATTCGACACCTAGGGCGAAGGCACCTACGAGCCGGGCGGTAGGTGCTGCGGCAGACAATGGGCATTGGATGCGGGAGAAGTAAACTATGACGGTCGATTCGCACAAAAATCATAGCGCGCCCGCGCCAAAGGGAAAAAACACTTGTTGGCGCGGGCTTGTGTGAAAGCACGCGATGTTACTAAAATGCTTGCGCGCCATTCCACTCATGGACTCCTGCGCGTGCAGCACCGACATTCCTTCCCTACCCCGCCTCGCAGACGACCCTTCCCTCTCATCCCGTCCCCGTCCTTTCCTTTCACAACCCGCGCCCCTCCTAGCTCATACACAGCGGACGATCGCTAATCCTGGTCCGCGTCGTGTATCGGGTCGAGGGATAGGCGCCCCTCGGCGTCGGTGTCACTTTCGTGTTCGTGTGCCATGTCTGGATCAAGCATCGCACCCGTCTCATTCTGTAACTACGCGTGTTCCTCACTCACAGTCCCAATTGCTCAAGCCGTCTTTTTGTAGCCGTCGGCAGTGGGGACGCGACGGCTCTGAGTGATGACAGATGATAAGACATAGATTCTGCGCATGATGTACACTTGATAGCTTTATAATTAATACTAACAGCTTCACCATAGCGGTAAGTAGAAGGAAGTTCGGCATGTGCAGCGAACTTACCCCATCTTCCAATTTCCACTTCTGGGCATGGTTACTGAGACGCTTCTGATACCCATGAATGGGAAAATACAGCTCGTCGTGGAATCTTCATCCAGGTTTCGCCGAGTCTTGTTGTAAACCACCTCGACGCAAACTGCTGACTGCCTCATTTCTCGCAGCTGCATCCACTGAGCCGCTACCAAATCATGCCAGGACCTCTCCCAAGTGAATGTGATCGTCTTGTAAGTGGCTCTATGTCTCATAACTATGCGTGACACTCACTTCACAACTACTACTGAGCAGAGTACGGAGCGGTTTCGCATTTTGATCATAGGGAATGCCAACGCGGGGAAGACAACCATCCTGGAGAAAGTGTGCCATGCCATGGGTGGTCAACCTGACTTCTTCGACGCAGAAGGAAACAAGGTGGGCACTGTGCTGTTTGGGTACGGCAATTGGGGTTTATCACGTTCTTTTTCTGTTCGTGTTAGATAGACTCTGAACTGAACCCGTCCATCTTGGTATGTATTGCACGGGAACTGCTCATTTCGCTGCAATCCCTTGACCACATTGGTCTAGCGTGGAGAGCATGACATCGAAACGCAGATAGTTTATCCAACGACTCACGGCTTTGTCTTTCATGACTCCCGCGGCTTCGAGGCAGGTGCTTCTGACGAACTAGAGAAAGTCAACGACTTCATTACGAAACGAGCTGAGAGACCTCACCTGAAAGATCAATTACATGCTATCTGGTACTACTCTGTCCGGCAACTACTTGCCATTCATTGACCTACATTGTCAGGTACTGCATTCCGACAAGTAATGACAGGCCGATGACAAAGAACGAGATGAAGTTTTTCGAGATCGGCACAAGAAATGGTTAGTCGAAGCTAGCGTTACCTCGCCTGTCAGCCGTTTTACTGATGCTTATTCTCGGGTTCAAGTACCCGTTATCGCAGTCTTTACAAAGATGGATGCCCTTGATAATAAGGCATTCAACCAGCTAGTGGGTGAAGGCGTCAGTCTCAAGACAGCGAAAGAGAAAATGCCCTCTCGCGCGAAGGAGATCTTCGAAAGGGATTATATTGAGCCGCTCCGATGTGTAGCTCACAAGCCCCAGAGTACAGTTCAGCTTCGCAGTACGTTTGTATCTCTAATTCACATCGACGACTCGCCTAAACACCCACCACTCAGACATAAATAGACCGGACAAAGACTGCAAGGACCTTATCCGAGAAACAGGACGAGCTCTCAAATATAAAACACTGAGCTTGTTGTGTCTTTCGCTGCAAAGGAATAGTTTGGAAAATTGTATCAAAACGGTAATCAACCGGTGAGTCAGCTGCCTCTATTTCTTTCATACTGCACCTGGCCAATGCAAGTATCCTGTAGGATAATCATTCCATGTGCGCAACGTGAGAGGCATATGGCAGATAAAGCTTTACTGTGGATGAATATGATCACATTCTTAGGGACTGCGGGAAGGGGCAGCGTCTCACAAAAACAAGCCCGAACTTTGCTCGGGGAAGTAATGGCATACTTTCCACATGTCTGGGTATGCATTGTTTAAATGAAGTATGACACCGATTGCTGTACTGACTCACCGACACCCCAAGCCCGTAAGTGTCAAGTTCTATGCCTGGAGCTTTCATGTTTGTTTATTGTCCGCGGGCCCTCTTGGTTTCTTTGGGCAGAGTGTATGTGGTCATGACATCTGAGACATCTAGAGATTGATAGTTGTGTTCTGTGATATTGTATTCTTATCTTAGTTTGTGAGCCCATCTGTTAGTTTCACCGTTGGGCACAGTTTGCTGACATCCATTTGTGAAACAGCACGTGGGTCTCTATGTCTTTTGCAGCCTTTCCACCTCTCACATTTTCTTGCTCGTCTCGGTCCTGACAGGAGGTGTGTACTTAAACCTGTCTTCTGGACCGCTGACCTGCTTACTGCAGTCGGACGTGGCTTTGTTACAGGAAGTGAGTCTTTGAGCCCGGAGAAGAATGTTCCCGATCACGCTCATGTACAATTTTCCCCATCTTCCACTTTGCAGGCGGTGTGTTTGAAATTTGTATACATTGCTTTGTGCTGATACAGTATCCTGAATCAGTGGGTGAGTTCCGCCCTTTTCCAGCACTATATCTGTCATGGTGTTTATCTGGTCGACCCGCCACGGAAGGACGTGTGTATATTACTTCCCCTTCTTCGCACACCCTGGTTAATGATCTTGGCCCTGTTCTACTTGGATCTGTCAGATGGTTCGTTCGTTGTTGCTTGCCAATCCGCTCTGTACTCATTTTTCTGTCGTTCATTCTCAGGATGTGAGTCTCTAGAGTACGTCTAGCATCCCCACAGCTGAAGTTTCAACTTTGATGTTTTTAATTGGACAGCATGCAAGTGTAATTGTGCTCTTTATGTGATATGTTCTTACATGGTCCTGCACAGAATGTGACTTTTCTGAACACTGGATTGTAGTACTCATCTGCTCACGTTGGTGGTCTACCTTGTTGCACTTGATAGGCCGTAAGTGACAAGATTGCATTCGGGGAGTTCTTGCTTATCCCAGCTTTCGATCTGGTCCTTGAGTAGCTATTGGTGAGTGCCACCTGTGAACGGCTACGTGTGGCTATTTTCACCCTCTGACGTATGTGCATTGCGTAGGCTGTAAGCTTTCCGCATCCAAGATGTTTCCTCCTCACTAAATGTTGTCCTGATAGGTGGTATGTCGTGTCAATGGTGCTTCGTGTGATGAGGCAAAAATGGTGATTCCTGTCACGATTGCATGCATTATGCACAGGTGGTGAGGCTATCCAGTAAATCTGAGGTTCACCTGTAATTTCATTCTACGCTTATTGGTAGGAGGTCAGCTAACATGCTTTCGCTATTGCATGGCGAGTACGGACTAATAAACGTCACTTCCCTGTAGACGGTAAGTCATATGCTGGTGCATTCAGAAACAGAAGATGATGGATTCATTACAGACTGTGAGCTATTTATTTTATCTCTTGGATGGGATTACCTGGTCACCTCGACGTATTATGCGAACGTGGACTTCACAGGGCGTGAGTGTATGTTTTGGCCATCATGTACCATCCATGACTGACCTCCCTATTCTCCATCTTCGTTATAGACCGTGAGATTTTGGCACTTACCTGACAATCTCTATCCCTCTGCTTACTCCCAGTCCTTCTTCGGCATTCTCTTCACAGTTCGTGAGTTTCTGACCCTTCCCTCCCACCCCCGGTCCTCTGCTCATTTCCCTTTAATTCTTCGGCATTCTGTCCACAGATCGTGAGATCCTGAAATTTCCCTGCAATCCGTCCCTCTGCTTACCCCTGTCCTGCTTCGGCATTCTCTTCACAGTTCGTGAGTTTCTGACTCTCCCCTCGTGAGCGCTTTTTTGCTTATTGCCTCGTCTTTCGTCGGCATTCTTCCAATAGGACGTGAGTTTCTGACTCTTCCCTTGCAATCTCTGCTCTTCAGCTTATCACCTCTGTCAACATTCTCCACAGATTGTGAGTTTCTGACCCTTCCCTGTAATCACTTCTTTTCTTATCACCCTGTTTTTCGTCCGCACTCTTCCCACAGGACGTGAGTTTCTGACGCTTCCCATGGAACCACCGCTCCTCTTCTCATCATCCTGTCCTTCATCGGCATTCTCTTCACAGGACGTGAGTTTTTGACTCTTCATCGCGGTCTAGCCTCTTCTCATCCTCTTCTCCATCAATACTCCCGCTACAGCGTGTGAGTTTCTAGCTCTTCACCGGAAAGCTTGGTCCCTCTGCTTATTTCCCTGTTCTTCGTCTGCATCTTTTCCACAGGTGGTGGGTTTCTAACTTTTCCTCGCAATCCTCGCTTTGCTTACTTCCGTGTTGGCATTATGTCCACAGATGGTGAGCTTCTGACTCTTCCCTCACGATCTCTCCCCTGCTCAATTCCATGTTCTACATCAACATTCGCTTCACAGCGTGTAAGTTTCTGACCCTTCTCTGCCAGCCCCCTGTCTTCTGCTCATTTCCCTGCTCTTCGTTGGCGTTTTGTCCCTAGATTGTGAGTTTCCGACTCTTCTCTCACGATATCTCCTCTGCTCATTTCCCTTTTCTTCGTCGACATTCTGTCCACAGGTTGTAAGTTTCTGACTTTCCTTCGCAATCCCAGTTCCTCTGCTCACTTCGTTGTCATTCTTTAAATAGATGGTGAATTTCTAACTCATCTCTTGCACTTCCGCTTTTCTGCTCAGTTCTCATTCTCAGTCGACATACTCTTCAGCAAAGGTTAGTTTCTGAATTTCCCTCATAACCTCAGATTCTCTGATTATACCCTTCTCCTCCGACAATTTCTTTCCAGGGCGTGAGTTTCTGACCTTTCTCTTGTGATCCCGGTTACTACGCTCATTCCCTGTCCTCCGTCGGCATTTCTTCCACAGCGGGTGAGCTTCTGACACAATCTCAGGTGTTTTTCTCATTCCTCTCTTCACCATCTATATACTCTTTCTAGAGAGTGAGTTTCGGACTCCTTTACGGATTTCTGTTCCTTTGCTCATCTCCCCGCCCTACGTCGGCAATCCTTCAAAGGCTGTGGGTTCCTGACTTTCCCCTCGTCATCTCCGGCCCATTGCTCATTGTCTTGTTGTGTTTCTACATCCTCCCCACAGGACGTAAGTGTTTTTAGCCTTCGCATAGATTCTTCCCCAATATTTTAGAACTTCTCACTGTATTCTCCATACGTCTCCTCATGTCATTATATTTTGCTCATGTTTGCCGTTACGGCTCCACCTTTCAGAAGGCCCATTTAAAATGGTGTTTCAACCGCATCTACCCGCATTTGTCACAACTGGTGGGGAAGAGGCCTATCAAAATTTTCAGGTCACTTCATTTTTATGCCCGACTTCGGGGGGTTACTCCTCCACCTCAGTGCCAGATTGTCCAGTTTGGAACCGGTACGTTGTATATCTATTTCTTTTTTACGAAACCTTATCTCGTTGTATGTAGCATTGATCGCCATCCTGCGTTGTTCCCTATTTCTCCAGCCCACTTCACCAGGGCTCCGAACTCTTGTGAGTGAGGCGCTCAAGGTCTATGCAAGGTCGCCTTCATCAACGACATTGATGGATGCGGTCGGGCAGCAAGGTCACGGGGAGTCTAGTTCTGTAGTTGAGGTGGATGGTCCGGAACTCTTTCGCATTGTCATGTTGCATCCCCTGGAGGTTACACGTCATTCCGCGGCGCAGCAGTGAGGACACTCGCAGGACGATGGTCTCGCCTGTCGCCCGCCCCCTCCGCTATTTGGGAAGTTTGGACTGTTGTGATGTTTTAACAGTGGTGGATTATTTTCTCATAGTTTTCTTCAGTTTATAGACTGAAAACGGTAGTACGAGGGGTTAATACTGTGCATGGTTGAAGGGAACAATGAGGAGCACGAGTCGCGGGGGCGGAGTCCATGTATAAGACCGTACAAAGAATACCTCACGAGATATATGTGCCATTGCTGTTATTGAATGTTGACACAACGTCCACTGCAATTGAGGTGAAAGCGGACCCGTTTCTCCCTGTGCTAGTACCAAGTGAAACGAACGGTAAATCTCGGACACAGTAAAACCATGAGACACAAATTACGGGGAAACTTTGGAACAGTATACATCATAGTACAGATAAGAACACTCAAAATTTACAGCACTGTCTTCATTTTTTCCATCAAGTGATCGCAGATGGCCGCTCTTATACCCTCATCCTGAACAGCCGGATGGGCCGCCATTTCATCGGCGTTCTCGTTCCAAAAGCGCACGCTGTGGCTGCCCGCCACACGGGGTTTGAGAGGAGGTAGAAAGGGACTTCGGCATAAGATGCAGGAGTCTGGCTCATGATGGCGAGCGCTAATTTGACGATGGCAGAGAAATACCATGGAAGCGAGGAGTGGCTTGCCACATCCGTTTTCACGGCACCTGGCTAGACGTGTGAAATTTACGGAGGGTGTAAGTTCCTAAGATGGCGAGGTTAGGGTATGAGAGGGGTAGTAAGGTAACACCAACCTCGATAAATGTGTCCGAGTCTCGCGAGCACCCCATAAGAACCCTTGCCTTTCGCCTTCTTCATACCAATGTCGTCATAAATGAGTCTTAGAGTCTAGAGAACAATGTTCTCGATCACGCTGATGTACGATCTGCCCAAATTTCCACTTTTCAAGACGGTGTGATTGTTATTTATGTACATTGACTTTATGGGCTGATACAGTGTCCTCAACAACATCAGCACAAGGGCGTCGATATTGCAAGGTCATATATAGTCATATATATGTCCGGTTAGGCACGGCCTGGCGTCGCCGGACATATATATGACTATATATGACCTTGCAATATTGGCGCCCTTTTGCTGATGTCAAGGCGGTGAGTCCCAGCTCTATTTCCCAGCAGTATATCTCTTAGTCGGATTTCCGGCGCACATGCTGCAAAAGCTGGTGATTATCTAACTTCCACTTTGTATAATTTAGCTCATGCTCATGGCCCTGTTCTGCATGGATTTGTCAGATGGTTCATGCCTGGTTGATTGCCAATCTGTCTCTTGAAAATTTTTGCACTCCAACCACCACCACTAAAAAGGAGTGTACTAGCATTTCTCTAGCATATCCCGTAGATACCTATGCAGACACACACTTAAACTCTCACCCACACCCCAAAAAAGCTACCCATCAATGTCTGAGCCATGATGCTGGCCAGAATGTCAACCAATGGGGCTGGGGGTGGCACCACATCTACCCCCAGGATGACACCTGCCCCTGCCCTAGCACAAGCCAGACTAGATAACCAGGGGCATATACAACAAAGATCAACTGCTGATCAAACAAAAGAGAAACAGGTTGACTGCACTAAGCAAATGGAAAAGGCCCCAACCAACCAACCAACCACCAGGGGCATGGTAACGGAGCCAGAATGTGAGGGCAACCTAGGCAGACGCTCTACACTCAAGCAGTGCACTGGCGAAAGGGGAATCCTAAGTCATATACAACTACATACAATGCAAGGGCATACCTGGCGAAAGGGGAATCCTAAGAGAAAACTCTAAGGATCACCTTCGCCCACTAGCTACAGCTATATACCTTGGGCATCACAACCCTGTACCTCCGAAGCCTGAATTACATAAGCAACAGGGGTGTGGGCCTCCAGACAGGGCCAAGGAGGTGTACGGAAGCTGCCAAGGGACTGATCGGCACAGCTCTGGAACAAGAGGCCCAATGCTGAAGTGGCACTGGGTGGGGTAGACAACTGAAGGGACTGTGTACACTTCGCACACACTTTGTAGGACTTCGCAAGGTGTGGGAATGTTCACATGGAGTGGAACATAGGGTGCATGCACTTTGCAAGGAGTTCGCATGACTTTGCAGGAACCTGCATGACTTTGCAAGAGTTCCCCTCACATCCACTTCGGCCAGGCTGCAAATACTTTGCATGCACTTCGCAGGACTTTGAAAGAGTGTGGGAATGTTCACATGGAGTGGAATGTAAGGTGTGAAGGCTTCGCAAGGAGTTCGCAAGGATTTTGCAAGCTTCACAGAGGTTCCCCTTACACAGAAGCCCTTATGTGTGAAAAGATCAAAGACCTACCAGGACAGGAAATAATGAACACAGAAGAAGGTAAGCTATATCTAGAACATACACTGTTAACCATACCAGGCATTCCCTGGACCATCGAAGCCATGTCCATGGCCATCCTACAAGTCATGCAATAAAAGGGAGTCCCACGGCAGACAACCAACGTGCTCAGATCCATAGCTTTCATCCTAGAACAGCTTGACAATAACACCAGAGGAGACAGGATTGCCAACTGCATAAAAGAATAGCTAATGGCAGAGAACAGCACACTTGCAACAAGATTAAATGAAGTGGTGGCATTAATCAACAGGGCAACAGCAGCAGCAGAGTCAGCAGCACACATGTCTCAAAAGGTAACAGAGGATGTGGCAGGAGTGGTGCTAACCATACAAAATGTGTCATCAATGGTCACCACCATAGCGTTGCAGCTCAATGAAACCACAACCACCTACAGGGACACTATGATGAGAGCAACAACCCAACAGCAGCCAATACCCACCACTGTCATGAATACCCCCACCCTCAATGCAAGAGTCCATGCAAGAGAAGGTGTAAAACAAAGGCAAATCCTGGTTGACACTGCTAACATCAGCACACAGATCCTAGTGGAAATGGACAACATAAGCCTAGCCAAGAAAGCTAATGAAATCCTAGGTACTATGGGAACAGAGAACACACACACCATCATCAGCACAAGGCAGCTAAACAATGGTGGCATTCTATTTGAGCTCGAGTCAGAGGAGGCAGCCAAATAAATCAACAAAGTCTAACACAGGATCCAATTTACGGAAGCACTAGCACCTGAAGCAAGAATCAAAACCAGGCTATACCCCCTTGTGTTACAATTCATCCCCCTGCATTTCAGCCCAGACAGGGACAATGAACTCAGACATATCAAAAACACCAACAGGCTCCCTCATGGCACAATTGATAGGGCCAAATGGCTCAAGCCGGCCTATCATTGATCACAAAATCAAACCTGCAGGCATCCAATCATCACCTTCACCAGCCCAGAAGTTGCAAATAAGGTACTCACTAATGGACTAATCATCTGTCAGAAGTGTGTATATGCAGAGACATGCAAAAAAAAGCCCACCTGATGCCTAAAATGCCAAGGGTGGAGCCACCTGTCCTACACCTTCCCCAAGACATGTGACACCTGCGGTACCTGCAGCGGGAGACACAAAACACCATCTTGCACTAACATGAACAAGCTTCACTGCACCTTCTGCAAAGCCAACACCCATGCCAGCTGAGACAGGGCATGCCCCACATTCATGTGCAGATGTGATGAGATGGATGACAGACTACTAAAAAAACCAGATGCCATATTTTCCCACAGTAGAGCCATGGACACATGTATCACAGCTGCACAAAATAACTATCCCAACATTGATAATACTGCCACAGACTGATCCACCCCCCACAATGGGTTGGTGAACAACATCCTACTACAAAAACAAGTACAAGCAAACCACCCTCCCCTTCAGACCAACAGCACAAGGGCAATCAATGGCTGAACAGGGGTCCTCAAATACCCAACAGCAAACCAGCCCCACCACCTGAGCAACCCAGCTTGAAATAGGTCCCAAGTCATGATGGGCCAATACAGACAGTGACACAGGACCACCTCCACCTGACCAAAACTGATGCCATATACACTAGAATCCCCACCAAAGTGACTGAATACCAACAAAATCTGAACAAATCTGACAAAGTACAATACAACCTTATCAACTCGCCAATTCACAACAACTGGGACCTGTTCTTACTATAAGAGCCTTACATTGATGCCCTTGGCAATACCAAGGCCAACCATAACTGGTGTGTAATTTACCCTATATCCCACTTAACTGATAATTCCACAAAATGCTTGGTCATCCTATTCAACACAATGTTAGACATGAACACATGGACACAAGTCTCATTTACAGGTACCAATGATGTGATGGTGTTCCAACTTAGACACTCACAGGGTAAGACCACAATATTTAACATATACAATGACTGCACACACTCAAACACTATCCACCAACTTAACCAATTTATTGACACAGAATGACACAACATCATTCAAAATGACTCAGACTCCATGCTTTGGTGTGGCAACTTCAACTGTCACCACCCCATGTGGGATGAAGAATGAAACCACCACCTGTTCACAGTGATGGCCTCCACAGAAGCGGAGAAGCTGATCTCACTCCTAGCAGACTACAATATGGTTATTACATTGCCAAAGTGCTCTTCAATCAATGTCCACAAGAAACTGGACAAGGGTAGACAATGTCTTCTGTACTGACAATGTGGCAGACTCAATAGTTAAATGCAACACAAACCTGGCCATATGTGGACCTGGCACTGACCATGTGCCCATCCTTACTGTGCTTGACATTGAGGCAGTGCTTGACCCACCAGCACCCTTCTGTAACTTCAGGACAGTCAACTGGGAATATTTCAGAGAGCAACTCACAGACCAACTTGAATACCTGCTGGATGCAAGGGAACTCAAAATCATAGAGGAATTCAATACAGCTGTTGATGTACTAATGAAAGCCATCCAGGACACCATTGAGATCACCATACTGCTATCCAAACCAGTGCCACACTCATGCAGGTCGTGGAGTAAGGAATTATCAGACTTAAAAAAAGAAGAAAAACAGGCTGAACAATCAATCTTACATCTACCAAGCAATTACTGACCACCCATCTCATGAAGAACACCATCAGATAAGTGAAAAATATGGAAACATGATAAAAGATACTAAAGTATGACACTAGGCTGACTACCTAGAAGAACTCAATGATGACCTGCTCTAGTTGGCCAACGAATACCTCTCAAACCCCGCCACAGACAGAGGTACAGTAAGTCAAGAATACCCACACTAGAGACCATCAGTCCAGATGGCACAAACCAAAGAGCAGAAAGCAATGAAGACAAGAGCCACACCCTCATAACAGCATTCTTCCCACCCAAACCAACAGCATCCCAAGTCCCTAGCAACCACAGATACCCAAAGAGGGTCACCTACTGCTTCCAGCTCCATGAGGCACAGCTCAGATGGCAAATAACCAAGCTAAAGCCACACAAAGCCCCTGGGGATGACAGAGTATCAAACATAGTCCTTAAAGAATCGGTAGAGCTAATCACCCTATACTTACTATGGATCTACAGGGCTGCCTTCACGCTACAAGCCTATAGCAATAGGTGGTGATCCTGGATAACAGTGGTCCTGTGGAAACCAGGAAAGGCCGGCTACAATGTACCAAAGTCCTACCAACCCATCGCGTTATACAACACAATGGGTAAGTTATTGATAGCAATTGTAACAGAAGACATAGTGTACATGGCCAAAAGATTACACCTTCTCCTGCCCAACCACTTTTGAGGCAGACCCTGTAAAACAACAACAGACTCACTACACCTGGTTATCAACAAAATCAAAGGGTCCTGGAGGCACAAGAAAGTGGAAATCATGCTGTTCCTGGACATAGAGGATGTGTTCCCTCACACAGTGACTGACCACCTCCTCCACAACATGTGGAAATTATGAGTACTGGAGGAATATGTACTGTTTGTGGAAAGAATGCTGGCAGACTGGCGAGCACGATTGAAATTCAATGGATTCCTATCGGATTGGGTAACCATTGACAATGGTATAGGCCAAGGAGACCCCCTCTCCATGATACTCTACTTAATCTACAATGCAGACCTCATTGACATAGCCTTGGCAAAAGGACAAGGAGCTGTAGCCTTTGTGGATGATGCTAACCTATTTGCTGAAGGAGACAGCTACAAAGAGGCCTATGACAGTCTGAGGGAGATGCTACTGAAACCAGGAGGTGCAAAGGAATGGACACAGACCCACCACTCTAGGTTTGAGAAAAGCAAATTTGCCATAGTTTGTTTCTCCCACCATAGGATGCCAGACCCCAACAGACTAGGCAAAACTATAGTATACTTGCTGCCAAACCGGACTTTGACTATGAGGAAGTGTCTATCCATCCCCAAGAAGCATACAAGTTTCTAGGAGTATTTTTAGATGAAGAACTATGTTGGAAAATACAGGCAGAAAAAGCAGTGGCCAAGGCCATTAAGTGGACTCTACTTTTCCACAGAATACCTGTATCTAAGCCTTCTACAGGTGTACAGGCAAAATACATGTGCCAGCTCTACTTTGCTATAGCAATACCCAAATTCACCTATGCAGCTGATGTATGGTTCACCCAGTCCAAAAGCATGAGGGGAGGAAAAAGGCAACAGGATCAGTAGGTGTGGTATGTAAGCTAACCTCTGTGCAGTGAATGGCAACCATCTGTCAGAACTGTCCACACTGGGTATAAGATCCCAATGCTGAAAGACCCTGTACTAAAAAATGTGCCTGTCTTTGTTGGTCACAGAAGATAGGAGATAGAGAGTAGAGATAGGACAAGTCTGAAGTAGACAAGCCTTGAAGAAAAGTATTGAGAGAAGAGAGTTGAGGTGAGCGAGGTATCCTCAAGTGCTTAAGGGCACAGGAGATGGTGTAACATATATGATAACCAAACTAGTGAAATATATGAAGCAAGCTTGCTATTTAACTACTTGGGAGAATGGGGGTGAGTCATAAGATATTAAGGGGTATGAGTCAGAATGAGTCAGAACAATGAGTCAAGTATAGTACAGAAAGGGGGAAATGAGTCACAATGCTCAACAATGAGTCATATGGGGATAACAATGAGTCAGAGAGAACAACAGTGAGTCATGGGGGTAACAATGAGTCATGGAGAACAAGAATGAGTTACAATGAACAAGAATGAGTCAAAGGGAATAGTAATGAGTCATCACTTAACCCCTGAACCAACCAACAATCTGGGACCACACTTTCATGCCCCAAGTGCACAGCCTCTGAGGCAATGCTTGATCTGCTGATCTGATTGAAGGAGGTGGTGTAAATTGAGTGGTCAAGGGGGATAAATGGAATAGTTGAAATGGTAAGGATCATACAGGGAGCCGACACCACTTTCCAATATCTCAATCTCCACACTGTGCTTGTCTTCATGTTCATGGGGAATGTGATGCACCAGTAACTCAACTTGTCCTGAGTTGGGATTGAAGAAGAGTCCATGGGGATCAATGCTTTCCCAGTCCATGGTACCTGTGCTAGTTCTGCCAGATTGTCGCCTAATGTGGGCAGGTGATGGAACCTGAATGATTTGTGGCATCTGCATGGGGAGTGATGGGGTGGATGCATGAGTGATGGTAGCAGTGAAGCACATAGTTGATGATGGAGATGATGGCTCAGCTCAGGGTATGAAAAGATGTTGGTCGTCTGATGAGACAATTGAGGAAATGGTTCTGCTTAGACACTCAGCATTATAGTGGAATAAACTAGTTCATGACACCATCACGATCACGGGTACTATGAAAACCACTGCAACTGACATCCTAGAGGCACATGCCAACATCCTACCAATAGAACTCCTCATGCTCTACATCTGCTACCAAGCTGCCATCCATCTGGTCACCCTACCTATATCCCACCACCTGCATGAGCCAGTCAAGACCTGTGCATGCAAGCTTGTATGATGACACCCCTCCCCACTCTACAACCTGCTGCATACCTTCAACCTCAAGCCAGGCAACTACAAGGGGGTCACGTCAGCAGTACAAGTGCCAAACCAAGTGCCCTTCTTCACAACAGTAATAGCTAGCTCAAGGAAGGATTCCAAGTGTTTTTGTTAAAGATTATTAAGCCTGGTATTTCGTCTGTGTGAATGAATGAAATGATTGCTCAATGTGTTTTGTGCATGGGAACAAAGTGCAATTGGTGCCTAATGATTGCTCCTAGTGTGGCGATTAAAGCCCCCAAAGATGAACTTGTGAGTGGCAATAGCGACTGAGTGATTGCAATATTGGTGAATCACTGTTGGAATAATCAATCACCCATGCTGAGGTTTGTTGATGTACCTGATGATGTAATCATGGGTTCCTGATGGGGGTGATGGCAACCAGAAACTTGGCTCTCAGATATGATGAAGAGTAGAGTAAGGGGTTACCCAGTGATGGCTTAGAGAGGTTGATCTGTGAGCAGATAACTAAGTTGCAAGAGTTGTACTACTAATGCAGGCTTCAAAACTGTGTAAAACAGTGAGTACAAATCTATAGCGATATTTTAAGTTACTGTAGACCGTGTGCAATTTGAGTGCAGACTAAATTCTGACTCAGAGTGAGTGTAAACTAAATTCTAACTACTGTAATGTACAGTTCATACTACAATATTTATACAGCATCATCACAGATAATCTGTAATAAAACATCTGGAGTCAATGGGGTAATTGACACATGTGGACAAAGGGCCACTACATGCAGTCTGATAGGTAGTAATCATGATGAGGATAATGGTCAGGTGGATGAAATGTTAGGAGACATTGGTCAGGAGATACAAATCCCTTTACAACATAGAATGGTAATCATAATCAGTGAGTTGTGTTGTTTGAAACAATAAGAAAAAAAATCTTTGAAATTCCTCAAATATATGCATATTAATACATGTATAGGGACTCGTGCCCTCTTTGCCCTGTTCCTTGGGCAACTGTTCAATGAATACTCTTGGTACTCCATTCCACTTGCATTCCACAAGTTCTGATGGCCCTTTACACCACTTCCAAATGGTGTAGCATGTTCAAACGGTCTGGGGGCCTGGAAATTATGTAATCTTTAATTGCATGGAATTCATCTTTTAGATGCTTGGTCTCTGATTGGGGTCTTGTTCTCCCCAATTGCATGAGATGCTCATGATGTCATATGATTCACATATGAGTTTAATAATATTCTGATCAGTGAATCACACTGATACTAGTGGCGTGTTACCTTGGTGTAACAGTGAATTAGTAATTGCATAATGGTGAGGTATTAATGATTGAACTCAGAGAATATATAAATATATTATTTATCACAACACAGGCAAGTGATCTACCTGCCATCCTCACATCAGAACCTCTACCACACAGCATTGCCGCTGCACGTCAATGTTTCAGAGCAGGAATACAAAGCACCTTGAGAGCAAGATGGACAGCCTCACCATACTACAAATGGATGGCAAAAATAGATGACAGCCTACCATCCAAGAACTATTACAAACACACATTGGAGCTTATGAGGGCACAAACTAGCCTGATCACACAACTTCACACAGCACATGCCCCACTCAACAGACACCTATACCACATCAAAAAGAACCTGTCACCACTATGCCCTGCATGTGCCAAAGCAGAAGAAACAATCCACCACTACCTATTTGACTGTTGAGCACATGAACATGCAAGAGTGGCCCTAAGGAGGAAATTAGGATGCAAATTGAAATCACTAAAGGATCTTTTAGGGACAACCAACACAATGAAGGCAACACTAGCATATGTGGCAGCTACCAAACAGCTACAACCTACCTTTGACAATGTAACCCCCAACCCAATTAGGACAAACCCAACATCCATACCCCAACACTCACACACCAACAAGGGATGGACTCACACAGCAAGGTGAACACAGACAGACCTGTGAACGTGTCATGAACCGGTTTATTCTACTATAATGCTGAGCGCCTAAGCGGAACCATTTCCTCAATTGTCTCATCAGACGACCAACATCTTTTCATACTCTGAGCTGAACCTTCATCTCCATCATCAACTATGTGCTTCGCTGCTACCATCACTCGTGCATCCACCCCATCACTCCCCATGCAGATGCCGCCAATCATTCGGGTTCCATCACCTGCCCACATTAGGCGACAATCTGGCAGAACTAGCACAGGTACCATGGAGTGGGAAAGCATTGATCCTCATGAACTCTTCTTCAATCCCAACTCAGGACGAGTTGAGTTACCGGTGCATCACATTCCCCATGAACATGAAGACAAGCACAGCGTGGAGATTGAGATATTGGAAAGTGGTGTCGGCTCCCCATATGATCCTTACCATTTCGACTATTCCGTTTATCCCCCTTGACCACTTAATTCTACACCACCTCCTTCAATCAGATCAGCAGATCAAGCATTGCCTCAGAGGCTGTACACTTGGAGTATGGAAGTGTGGTCCCGGATTGTCGGTTGGTTCAGGGGTTAAGTGATGACTCATTACTATTCCCTTTGACTCATTCTTGTTCTCCATGACTCATTGTTACCCCTATGACTCACTATTGTTCTCTCTGACTCATTGTTAACCCCTATGACTCATTGTAGAGTGTTGTGACTCATTTCCCCCTTTCTGTACCATACTTGACTCATTGTTCTGACTCATTATGACTCCCCTGACTCATTCTGACTCACCCTGACTCATTCTGGCTCATTCTGACTCATACCCCTTAATATCTTATGACTCACCCCCATTCTCCCAAGTAGTTAAATAGCGAGCTTGCTTCATGTATTTCGCTAGTTTGGTTATCACATATACGTTACACCATCTCCTGTGCCCTTAAGCACTTGAGGATACCTTGCTCACCTCAACTCTCTTCTCTCAATACTTTTCTTCGAGGCTTGTCTACTTCAGACTTGTCCCATCTCTACCTTCTATCTCTATTCTTCTGCAACCAACAAAGACAGGCACCCTTTTTAGTGCAGGGTCTTTCAACATTGGGATCTTATACCTAGTGTGGACGGTTCTGACAGAACGGTGCCCTAAGGCCAATGTGCACCAACGGACAAGGACCTCCCATTCCACCTATACCTGCGGCACTCCCTCTTGTCATGCTAGCTTGCTTCAGCAGCTGAGCACTTACAAAGCCAGACCTACATTCAAGTCATCACCAACAGGAGACAGCTACTACCCAACCTTGATGACAGTGTGGGGCAAAAAACACCTTCAAGGGAGATGGGCTGGTGGGGAGACAGGACCCATTGCCAGCGCAGTCACCAGTGTAAGGACGCAGGGAGCTGGGAGTCCCAGGGAGTGAGAGGAAAGGCCCATGCTTACCATAGGTAGAACATGTGTAACAAACACCATAGGCATGATGCCTGCGGTTGAATAAAACGATGAGAAAAAAAAAGAACTGTCTCTTGCTTATTACTCCATCACTTGTGTTCAGGATGTGAGTCTCTTGTGTACATGGGCCTGGGACCCACACAGCTGAAGTTCTTATCATTCTGTGTTCAATCGGACAGCTAGCAAGTGTTCTTATGCTGTTCATGTGACATGTTCTTACATTGCCACTGCACTGGACAGAATGTGACTTTTCTGAATGTTGAAATTAATTAATTCATTTGCTCACAGCCATGTCCTACCCTTGCACTTGATAGGCCATAAGTGACAACGTTGTATTTGGCCATATGGTTCAGGTTCATTTATTTGATCCGGTTTTTGAATAGCTTGACGTGAGTGCTTCCTATGAATTGTTACATGTTGCTGGTTTTACCTTCTGATGCATTCATATTGTGTAGGCTGTAAGCTCTTGCCATCCAAGATCTCACACTCTTCACAAATTGTTGTCCTAACAGGTTGTATGTCATGTCAATGGTGTTTCATGTGATGAGGTAGAATTAATGACTGCATGCATTATGTACAGGAGGTAGGTAGGGCTATCTATTAACATGACTTTCACCTGTGATTTCATTTGCATGCTTGTTGCTAGGACGTCAGCTGTCTCCATTGATGAAAGGGGGGTGGCATTAGCAAAAGGGCGCCAATATTGCAAGGTCATATATAGTCATATATATGTCTGGTTAGGCGTGGCCCGGCGTCGCCGGACATATATATGACTATATATAACCTTGCAATATCGGCGCCGTTTTGCTGATGGTACGGACTAAACTTTCTTCCCTGTAGATGGTAAGTCATAGGCTAGCGCGATCGGAGGCGGAGGATAATATGTTTTACGACAGACTGTGAGATACTTGTTTTTCTCTTGGATAAGATTCTGTGGTCACCTCAAAGTATTATGTGTGAACGCGGACGTCACAGGGTGTAAGTCCCTGTTTTCCCCGTCATGTGCCATCCCCTGGCTGACATGACTATTCTGGCTTCGTCACAGTTGGTGAGTTGCTGACGCTTCCCTTGTAATGTCCGCTCCTCGGCTTACTAACTATCCGCCGTCTGTATTTTTTCCACAGGCTGTGAGTTTCTGACCCTCTCTTCCAATCTACTGTCCTGCTTATCACCCGGTCCTCCTTGGGCGTTCTTTCCACAGGCCGTGAGTTTCTGACCCTCTCTTGTAATCTTCTCTGCCCTGCTTATAACCCTGTCATCCGTCGCCATTCTTTCTGCAGCCCGTGAGTTTCTGACCCTTTCCTTCCAATTTCCAATCCTCTGCTTATCTACGTGTTCTTCTTCGGCGTTCTGTTGACAGATGGTGAGTGCCCGTCTTCTACCCCTCTGCTCACATTTCACTTTTTGTACCTCGCAACATTCACATGACGTAAGTGTTCCCCAGCCTTATCATGAAATGTTCCCGGCTAGTTATGATTTTCTCATTTGATCCTCCAAATGCCTCTATGATTCATTATATTTGGGTCATGTTCACTGTTACCGCTCCACTTTCCAGGCCGACCACCTCAAATGGTGTTTCATCCACATTTATCCAACTCTGTCACAACTGTTGGGAAAGCGGCATATCAAAGTTTTCAAATCACTTCATTTTTATGTCCCCCTTCTTGGGGTCAGTTCTTCAACTCAATACCAGATTGTTAAGTTTGGCATTGGTATGTTGTATGTCCATCTATATTTTACAATACCCGACCGCCTTGTATATAGTATCGATAGCCATCTTGCGTTGTTCCTTGTTTGTTCAGCGCACTTCAGAACCCCAAGATCTTATCAGAAAGGCGCTCCAAGCCTACACACGATCTCCTTCATCAGCGGCATTGATGGACGTGGTCGAGCAGCAAGTTTGCAGGCGGTCTAGTTCAATAACAGAAGCGGATGGTCCAGAACTCTTTCGCATTGTCATGTCACATCCCCTCGAGGTTATACCTCATTCCGATGTGCAGCAGTGAAGACATCCGCAAGACCGTGACTCGTGGTCGTGTCTTTTCCTACCGACGCCATTATGTGGGTAGCTTGTGGAGTTGGGTTGTTTGAACAGCGGTGGATTATTTTCTTGTAGTTTTCTTCTGCTTATAAACTGAAACTGGTGGCACGAGGGGGTGATACGGTACAAGGCTGAGGGCAGCAACGAGGAGGATGAGTTGCGGGGGAGGAGACTATATGTATTAGACCGTGCAAAGAATACCTCACGAGATTAATTATGGCCATTGTTGTTATTGAATGGTGACAAAACGTCGAAATCTTCCTCTTTTCGGGTCATCTCATGTCAGGGCAATGCACTACTGATTAATCTGTTTCGTCCATGACGCTGCCATACACTTTGACACGCCGCCCTTTCCTACCATAAATATTCAAGCCATAGCATAAGCCCCGGAATAGCCTCAAGCAGTAGAAAAGCCGGGGGTTGATGGGGAAGCCGTGGGGCTGGGGCTGATCCTCTGCTCCTTGGCGGTGGGGGACGATGCTCGTTGCGCAGGCTGATTGCTGTTTGGAGAGGGTGGAGTTGTGACGAGGCGTATGCGTACGTATAGAGATTACGAAGGGGGATGGAACGAGGCGAGGATGGGGAGAAGATGAAATGACTGAATGTGAAGGAGCGTGGTGAACGCGACCGTACATAGCAGAAAAGTGCGAAGGAATCGTGGCACAGCATCAGAGCGCAAAGAAGAAGAGTGCCATTGCCATTCGAAGAGACAGCTCAGCGCAAAAAGAAGAGCGCAAAGAATGAGAAAGCACATCAGTCATTACGTTGCATGCGCAAGCAATGCATAATATGTTTTCTCATTCCTGCCATCTTTGGTACGGGTGTTCGTCCTGTGTTTCGTCCATGACAAAACTTCTACTTCAGCATTCCTCTTTCCCAAGCATTAAACTCTAATGTAAGTCCGATCCCAGCGGTAGCCAAAGTCTCAGAAATGAACCCCAGCAGTGGCCCTAGACTAAGCGTTATTGTAAGCAACAAGTCCTAAGCTTATAGAGCGCCTCACAGCAACGAACGCATGACGCAGGCTGGACAGCAACAACAGGGCAAGACGCGGGGATGACAGCAACGATACCGCATGACGCTCCATTGCAACGCGACCGTGCCGCAGATGTAAAATGTGCGAGCTGCGTCAGTACGCTGGTGTGTTGGTGGCAGCCCAAGTGTCATGGTGGACAGAGGGACTGGAGCACCGACACTGAGCACGGTGATATGGGATTGAGCTGAGAGCAAAAGACAGAAGCACAGTCGTAGCCGTCACAAAAGCGTGGGCGGAAACGCATTACAGTACACGGAGAGGGCACGGCATTCGTGAGACTGACGTGTTGAGCAGGTCTAGCACAGTTACCGGCAGACACCTTCCCCAGCTTCCACCTCTCACTCATCCATCATCCAGACCCTCCTTTCTCCGATCGACCGAACGAGGGAAGGACGGACGGAAGGATGGGAGTGTAGACGTCAACTCGGAAAAGACGGGTAGTACGGTACATGAAAGGTGGAGATGGAGGCGTGCTGACGGCAAGAGGCTACGCTGGTGGTGTAGTGGGGTGTATTGCGCCAAATCGCGTTGTATCGCGCCGGATCGTATGTGTCGGCGCGTATATGTAAGCAGCTGCGACGAGCATGAAAGATTCTGCGTCACATCACGCTGTATGCCCCCACACATAAAACCTCACAGCCAGCGCTCAGACGAGGTCGTTGTCAGCCGTGGACGCAGAGCAGCGTCCATGCACCGACTGCGACGATTCTCGATTTCAACGATAATGGTTGCGGTGAGTGGGGATGAGGGTGTGGAGAGACAGGGGAGGGGCTTGGGACAACTACTGGGGAATATGAACGCGGGAGTGGGCGTGGGAATCGGGAGGCTGGGAGTGGGATTGCGGATGGACGTGGTCGGACGTGGGGGGTGAGTTGGACGGTGGGGGGAGCCGAGAGCGGAGAGGGTGTGGGATGGCGGTGGTGACGCAGACGCATCCGGCGAAGAGGGCCACACTGCGTTTAGCGACGACGAGACGGGGCGACGGAGGGCTGTTGTGGGGAGGGTCGGGGTGTTTGGGACGGCGGATGCGAGTGGAAATGGGAACGAGAACGGGAACGGGACTAATAAGGGACTGCCGGGGTGACATATTATATGGGTCCATGTAGACGCGACAGCTTCTCTTCCCAGAAATCCAAACCTGTGCGTTTGATGGCAATGCCCACGATAGACGCTGTGATAATAGGCGGCAATGCTGTGCCCTCAAGTCCTCTAACCCACACGACGCTATGGCTGCACTGGCGAATCTGGGGATAGTAGGCAAGTCGTTGACAACGAGTAACTTGTAGAATGCTAACGAAACCAATCAGCGAACGTCATTGCCGTTATTCAACTCACAGGATCGAATATCAGCGTATGTTCTAAATACTTAGCTGGCGTGAAGACCGCACACAGAGATCGGGATAGGATCAGGACAGAGTTGGTGGGACTGTGTGGAGTGTTGACACAAGTTCTGCAGCTAGTAAATGATGAGACGGCAGGGACTTCCCAATTAGAGTCAGGACGGAGCTCTCGTTTGTCGGCTTTAAATGGGCGACTCCATGTTTGCGGTGATGAGATGAAACGTCTCCGAACGGCGCTGGGTGACGAGACGGACAGTTTCGAGATGGGGAGTCTCGAGGCAGTGCCGGATGGCAACATGGAGAGTATTGCAGCGCTGGGTCGCGAGATAGAGGGTCTGGGAAATGACCTTGGATGGAAAGGTAATATTCCGGCATTGACGTGGCCGCTAAAGGAGGCGGAAGTCAACAAGACTGTCGACAGCATTAGGAAGCTCAAAGACTCGCTGATTACGGCGATGGAAGTAGACCAGACGTATGTAACTCCTGCTACCTTC
Organism: Ramaria cf. rubripermanens; assembly: GCA_003316465.1. NCBI lineage: Eukaryota > Fungi > Basidiomycota > Agaricomycetes > Gomphales > Gomphaceae > Ramaria > Ramaria cf. rubripermanens. The sequence goes on from QFFB01001608.1 coordinate 35,281, forward strand.
GACATGATCTTGATGTTCTTAACAGACGCTTGACCCTGGAGATACACAGCGGTGTCGAAGCCTTGCGGGAACATAGCCAGGCCACCGAACAGGTCAAATCACGTATGTCGCACGCTTCCAGTGCCTCCTGATGTGTGACGCTAAGTCTGAAGGTTTCGTTATGTAGAAGAACATCATCAGAAGATCTATATTTGGCTGGCGGCTCCCGACCATGAATCAAAACATAGAAACGCCCTGAGCGTGCGACAGGAAACCACCGGTTCATGGTTCGTTGAGGGAGAACGCTTCCAGGGATGGCGAGAAGCCGCCAACTCATTCCTTTGGCTCCACGGTATACGTAAGTCAGCTAAGCTGCATTGTTCTGTTTTCCGCTGATAAATTGCCACAGCTGGTGCTGGGAAAACCATCTTATGGTATGTATACCGATTCGTCGTGATATCTATCATATCATGCTAATAGATGAATGCACCAAGCTCGACCATCGTCGAAGAACTTTCACGTCACTGCAGTTCCGACCCCTGTCTCGCGATGGCGTTTTTCTATTTTGATTTTAATAACAAGGAAACCTTACCGGATGTCGTCCTTCGATCTTTGATCGAGCAGTTGACGGTACAATCCCCGACGATCCCCGACGCCTTGGAGACACTGTTCTCTAAGAATACCGGCGCAAGCCGATCGGTGGCTCAAGAAGACCTGCTGTCCACCTTAAAGTCTATTATCGGGAGCTTCCGGGCGGTGTATATCGTCTTCGATGCGCTTGACGAATGCCCTGAGCGATCTAGGTTTCTGAAAGTGCTCAAAGAGATAAATGATTGGGAGTTCGATACATTGCACTTGCTGGCGACGAGTCGGAAAGAACGCGACATTGAAGAAATGCTGAGTGACTTGATTTCACATGAGTTACCGATGGACGAGCGTCTCGTCGACGGTGACATCCGAATTCACGTGTCCAGAACGCTCGAAGATGATGTCAAGTTCAGTATGTGCTCGGCAGAGGAGAAGGAAATGGTGAAAGCCACTTTGATTTATGGTGCGCACGGGATGTGAGTGCACATTTTCTCTGCATGGAAATATCACTGACAGAACGGCAAGGTTTCGATGGGTTGTCTGTCAGCTGGATGCACTACGAATGTGTCGAACTCCCGCAGCACTCGAGAAGGCACTAACGCGTCTCCCGAAGACGCTCAATGAGACGTATGATCGAATTCTCGCTGCCATCGACGAGGACGATAGGCGGGACGCTCTGAGCCTTCTTCAATGGCTCGCTTTCTCTGTTGACACATTATCTCTGGACGAGGCTGTGGATGTGATCGCTACTAATCCTGACGCCAAAAGTGGACTTCTATTTGACCGACGCCGGCGCCTTCGGGATCCACGAGATATTCTCACCATATGCTCTAGTCTGGTTACTATTATTATTCCAGATATCAGACCACCGGACAGCGAGGAGACCAATGATGACACTAAAGCCGGAGAGATTCGACTGGCGCACTTCTCCGTCCGAGAATATCTGGTCTCGGGACATCTTAACATGAGCGGAGCCCCGCTTTCACATTTTCATTTTAACGAAAAGATTGCACATGCATTCATTGCGAAGACATGTTTCGCCTACATGCTGCAATTCGACCAGGAAAATGGTGTAAAGTTGAGTACATTCAAGTCCTTTCCACTATCTCGCTATGCTGCAAAGAACTGGATGCATCATGCCAGATTTGATCCGGCTGGTGACTCGGATGATCTTCATGGACTGGCCATGGCCCTTCTAGAACCCATGGGTCATATTTTCTCCAACTGGCTATGGCTTTATCGCCTTTTTTGTTGGGAAATGCGATGGGATATCCCCGGGACACCCCTTTATTATGCGGCTGAGACTGGGTTGGAAAGAGCATGCCAATGTTTGCTGCAGAAAGGATCAGAAATAAATGCACTTGGAGGGTATTATGGCACTCCACTGCAGGTGGCGACGGCAATGGGACATTATACAATTATTCAGCTACTCGTAGCACAGGGCGCGGATATAAATGCTCACGGAGGCGCACTACAGACAGCGGCGTTAAAGGGCCACGATACGATCGTACAGTTGCTTCTAGAGAAGGGAGGTGATGTGAATACTCAAGGTGGAGACCATGGGAGTGCGTTGAGGGCAGCGGCATATGAGGGCCATTATTCGACTGTCCAGCTGCTACTGGAGAAGGGAGGCAATATTAATATCCAGGGCGGACCGTATGGTAGCGCGCTGCAGGCGGCGGCGTCAAGGGATCAGTATACAGTGGTTCAGTTGCTGCTAGAGAGGGGCGCGGATGTGAATGCCCAAGGCGGATATTATGGCAATGCGCTGCAGGCAGCGGCGTTTGAGGGTCGTGCCATGATTGTCCGGTTGCTCCTAGAAAATGGAGCAGAGGTGAATGCCCAAGGAGGAAAGTTGGGGAGTGCGCTACAGGCGGCGGCATTTGGGGGCAGCGACGCGATTGTTCAATTGCTCATTAAGAAGGGAGCCGACATCAACGCCAAAGGCGGAGTGTATGGTGGTGCACTGCAGGCGGCAGTTGTGGGTGGCCATGATGTGATTGCGTCATTGCTCCTGGAGACGGCCGCCGCGGTCCTCAACAAGAACCTGAGCATGCCGCCGCCAGACGTGAAAATGGTGCGTTGCTAGACATCTTCCCGCCTCTCCACCTTCCCATGGCCTCATTCCCCTCTCCGACAACAGGGCTCAGGCTGGGTCGCCACTTTCAGCAAGGATGTCCCACAACGCCGAGTAGACGTAAATTTATTGCATACACTAAAGCTTGATCACAGGTGAGTCATAACGGGGCCTTGCGGACTTTTGCGGAGCCATGGATGGATTTGGCTTCCCTTCAATTTATTTCTTACTGGCCTTACATCGGTCTAGCAATTGCCTAACCTGCATCTTCTAGCGCCGCCTGGTCTGTCCGCTTCTCAGCCGACGGGCGGTACCTCGCGACCGGGTGCGACCGCTCGGCGCATATATACGACACGATTACCGGGGCACTGACTTGGTGAGTAGTCGCCTCTTTTTTCACTTCGTCCATGCCTCTTATCCCCCCACCTCTTTTCTCTCATCTTCCCCGCATACTGACCAAAACTTGTACCAGTGCTTTCGTCGATGACACCGCTCTCGGTCACCACGGCAACTGGGGGGTGTGCTTCAGCCCCGATGGGACGCTCCTCGCGACGAGCGCTGAAGATTACAAGATTAGAGTACGTATTTCATCATATCGTTCGCTAAAATCTTCCATTTACCCCTTTGCCTGCCCCTTGCTGCCGTCTTCTTCCCACAATTCACGTTCATCATGGCCGGTGCGTTTCCCCTCACCTACAAATTTACCCGTCACAACTCGCACATCCCTTCGCCGCATGTTGCCCTTAGATATGGGACATTGCAAACAAGCGCATCCACTCCGTCTTGGAGGGTCATCAAGGCTGGGTGCGCTCCCTTGACTTCTCGCGCGATGGCCGCCTTGTTGTGTCCGGCTCCTGGGACAACACCGTGCGGATCTGGGACATCCAGACCGGGCAGCATAATACGCTGTCGGAAGATGTGCGTATTCTTGCCAGTTATTGTCGCGTGTGGCATGCTGATGCGAATGTTTGTGTTTATGGACACTATTGATTTGCTGGGTATGTTGTATGCGTGTTGGTTGCGTCGTGCATGTATGTAGGTCGACGTCCGCGTAGTCTCTGTCGCCATCTCCCCCGACGGGTGCCTTGTTGTCGTAGGCTACTTCGATAATATTGTGCGACTCTGGGACGTCCAAACGGGGCAACTCGTCGAGCGCCTCGTAGGGCACAGCGACTGGGTCTACAGCGTGGCATTCACACCTGACGGAAAGGGGGTCGTTAGCGGGAGTGGTGACCAGACGGTGAAGCATTGGGATTTGGAGCCGTTGTTAAGGGGTGCGCAATGCGAGGCGCCGTTGAGGCACTCCTATGAATTGGTTGTAGAGGGCGCGGGCTCGATGGCAAATGAGGAGAGCGGGCAGAATGATAGTGGGTGTGCGTGTACGATTGAGTTTATGGGACATACGGTGCGTAGCAGGGCATTCTGCCTGCTATTCCTTGTCTTCACTGCTCGCGGGCATTGATGTTGACGAGTGTGGATATAGGACAGGGTGTACTCCGTCGCCGTATCGCACGACAACCGGTGGGTGGTATCAGGCTCGCTGGAGCGGTCCGTGCGGTTCTGGGACCTGCGCACCGGAGAAGCGCAGCTCATACTGCACGGACACAAGAGTCCCGGTACGTCCCAGCGCGTTTGCATTCGTGTATGCTCGGGCTCATTTATCATTGCTCAATATTTGCGTGCATGCACGCACGTGTAGTTAACTCGGTCGCTCTGAGTCCAACGGGCGGGATGCTGGCCACAAGCAGTTGGAACGGCGCGAAGTTATGTGCGTACCTCTCACTCATTTACAAGACACTCATATTGACGCTGGTGAATCAACTCGTAGGGAGCTATACAACGCTACAATGACGGCACTGGACAATATACACTTGAATGCTGACCGTGAATACTGTGTTATTAAAGATTATTAAGCCTGTTATTTCATCTGTGTGAATGAATGAAATGATCACTCAATGTGTATTGTGTGTGGGAACAAAGTGTGATTGGTTATGAATCATTGCTCCTAGTGTGGTGATTAAAGCCCCTGAATATGAGCCTGTGAGTGGCAATAGTGACTGAGTGATTGGAATATTGGTGAATTGCTGTTGGAATAATCAATTGCCTGTGCTGAGGTTTGTTGATGTACCTGATGATGTAATCATGGGTTCCTGATGGGGGTGATGGTAACCAGAAACTTGGCTCTCAGATATTTGAAGAGTGGAGTATGGGATTACCCAGTGATGGCTTAGAGAAATAATATATTTATATATTCCCTGAGTCAAACCATTAATACCTCATCATTATGTGATCACTAATTCACTGTTACACTGAGGTAACACACCATTAGCATCAGTGTGATTCACTGATCAGAATATTATTGAACTCATATGCGAACATATGACATCATGAGTGCCTCATGCAATTGGGGAGAATAAGACCCCAATTGGAGACCAAGCATCTAAAGGACAAATTTGGTGCAATTAAATATTACATAATCTCCAGGCCACCAGACCATTCAAACATGCTACACCATTCGGAAGTGGTGTACAGGGCCATCAGAACTTGCAGAATGCAAGTGAAAGGGAGTACCAAGAGTATTCAACCAAACAGCTGTCCAATGAATAGGGCAAAGAGGGCACAAGTCCCTATACATGCATTCACATGCATATATTCAAGGAATTTCAAAGACCTGTTTTTCCTATTGTTTCACTTGACATGATTTACTGATTACAATTACCATTCTATGTTGTAAAGGGCTTTGTATCTCCTGACCAAAATTTCCTAATATTTCATCCACCTGACCACTATCCTCATCATGATCACTACCTCTCAGATTGCATGTAGTCACCCCTTTGTCCACATGTGTCTATTACCCCATTGACTCCAGGTGTTTTATCACAGATTATCTGTGACAATGTAGTATAAATATTACAGTATGGCCTGTACATTACACAAGTTAGAATTTAGTCTACATTCACTCTGAGTCAGAATTTAGTCTGCACTCAAATTGCACACAGTCTACAGCAACTTAAAAAATCACTATAGATCCATACTCACTGTTTTAAACAGCTTCAAAGCCTGCATTAGTAGTACAACTCTTGCGACTTAGTTATCTGCTCATAGATCAACTTCTCTAAGCCATCACTGGGTAATCCCAAACTCCACTCTTCAAATATCTGAGAGCCAAGTTTCTGGTTACCATCACCCCCATCAGGAACCCATGATTACATCATCAGGTACATCAACAAACCTCAGCACAGGCAATTGATTATTCCAACAGCGATTCACCAATATCCCAATCACTCAGTCACTATTGCCACTCACAGGCTCATATTCAGGGGCTTTAATCACCACACTAGGAGCAATGATTCATAACCAATCACACTTTGTTCCCACACACAATACACATTGAGCGGTCATTGCACAGATGAAATAACAGGCTTAATAATCTTTAACAACAACAAGTGTGAGCTTACAAGCTTGATGATCACATTGAGGGCCAACAAGGTGAAATGTTAGATAGTGTCACCATGGAGGATGGCGATTTTAAGATAAAATGAATATAAAAATATTTTAATAAACTTGAGGTTTGTTATGCCTTGTCAACATGGCACCAGATGGGGCATGCATGTCGATGATGCAGGGGTCATGTGCTGTGGGGTATCAGCACTTGGCCTCAGGGATGAACCAGGAATACAGCTCAGTGATGCCAGTAATGAAAATATATGTCCCTCAGGCAATTCTGGGTGTAAAGGTGTTCAGTTTTGAGGGGATAGAACTGTAATGATAACTACATGATTTATATGATGCTTTGGAGCTGCCAGAAAAAGCAAGTAGAGGTCAGGAAATATTTTCTTGGTGGTTTTAACAAGTAAATATATGGATTTGTGCAAGATAAAAGTTCTGGGTAATATTTTGTCACTAATTTCATCTAGGAACTATGGGAGTATTTATACTGGAATTATTCTAAAAATATCTTCGAAGCAGAATAAAAGGTAAGGCAGAAATAAGTTGCAGGGATGGATGGATGCAGGCAGGGTGGAGCAAATATTCCCCTGCTCATGTTGAAACATTGGATGAACAGTTTGGGGTAGAGTACTTCTAATAAATTATGATGACAATTAATAGGTAAAAGGATGGGAGAAAATAAAACAGAATAAGCTTGTGAAAAACCTTTAATATAGATTACTATTTTCTGGACCTGTTTCATGAGTATCCAATTGAGTAAGTGCATGTGACACATCACTCCTTCTAATTTCCATGGGTTCTGAAGGCCCCATGCAGCAATCTCCATGCTGCAACAATATATTTTCTTTGCTTGTTCCACTGAAGGTTTGGCACATATGTAAGTGAGTGGATCTAGTGGTCATGCAGGGTAATGACATATGTGATCCGATCCATGATCTGGTCTTGATCCGGTGATGTAGTGGGCATTAAAGGGCCGGTGAATGGTCCAGCAGTGTCTAAACTGCTACAGGTGTTTAGTCTCTAGATAAAATCCAATAAAATGTCCAAATGTTGTATCAGCCTTCTGGGACTAAGCATGAATTGACAGAAATGTTTTTATAATTATTTTTGTATCTTCTTTATCACAACAGGCAATGACACAGAACAAAGGCACTCTTTGGGAAAACATATTATACACTGCCATCGGGACAAGAAGCAACTTGAACCTGTCATTCATGCCCTCAATCGAGAAATATATACAGGTGGAGCTTACCTATGATACAGTGAACAGTGCAGTGGCACCCTGAGATATTTGATGACATAACTTGAAGCTCAGAGACACTCCAATACTGGGTCTACTACTGAGAGGTAACCGAGTTATCATTATTCAGCTGTTCCAAGGTATTGACCAGCAAAATGGCTTGTGTGCAATACGCAATGGTAGCTTGCAAGTGGTATGCCATGTCAAACCACTGGCTGTGAATGTCACTGTCAAGAGAGTGGGAAAATATATCATATATAGTTTTCCCCAACACTGTGCCCTGAGGAGAGCATCATGTGAGATGCTAGCTGAGTGTATGTTGTTCATTATTGTTATATAAGGCGGGGAGGATCAGGATTGGGATTGTGGACAGATGGTGAGGGTGAGGGTGTGATGGGGTGTATGCATACATGTGGTTTGAGCTTTGGAATAGGATGGGGTGTTTATGTACATATATTATGAAGGCGAACAGTGCGGGTAGGGGTGGGGCAAAGATCAGGTAACATTGGATGTGGAACAGTGAGGTGATCAAGACCATACATAGCAGAAAAGTACAAAATATCCATAGCACAGCATCAGAACATAGAGAAGAATGCCATCACTTCAAGGCGCTCAACATGTTAAGGAGAGTGCAAAGAATGTGAAAGCATTAGTTATTATGTTGCAAGCAATGCATAATATACATCCTTCTGTCTTCAGTACCCGTGTTTTGTCCATGACAACACTTAGACTTCAGCATTCCTCCTCCGCCTCCTTCCATAGCATCAAGCCCAATCCCAGAGGCAGCCTAAGCCTCAGAAGTGACCTCAGCAGTAGTCCTAGACTAAGGATTAATGTAAGCACAAGTCCTAAGCTCATAGAATACCTCACAGTAGCGCAGCATATGATACAGGTGTCAAGATATGAATTTAGGGCAAAGGTAGAATGTCAGTGTAATTCCAACATGGGCCTACAGTTGCAGCAAATAACCCAAGAGTAGTATGTGATGAATCATGCACGTCCTCTAGGAAAGGTCACCCCAGTTCAGGTGTTCCTTTTGCTGATCCAAAAACTCCTGCAAAGTGCTGCAAATAGTGGTCTCAGCGATGCCCCCAAAGGGGGTGTAGCGAGCAAGATCAAAGGTTTGAGCTCACTGTTAGGCACAACTACCAATAAGGGAGTAGGTTGTTGCACTTAAGGTTTTTTCTACTAGTAAGAGGTCAAATAACAAGGTAGATGTACAATAATCAAACTAGAGAAGTATACAGGTGAAGTAGAAGTACTTATAGTAAAAAGCAAATGCAGGGGGGGGGATGGATTGAGAGGGGCTAGAATACTGTGGAGCTATAACATGTGCTGCGACATGGAGTAAGGGTCAAACTACAACTTCATGGGGCATGGCGGCTGATGTGGTCTTGGAGTGAAACCTGTCGGTTACACTGGACTTCTGCTTGTCCTTGGTGACCCTGCATGCTGCAAGGGGACTACAAATGATGCAAAATGAGGGTGAAGTATTGTGGTACAATGGCAAAGATCATGTTCAGTGATCAGCAAAATAGGAGTGTGATTGACTATGCAGGCCTTGCTAATATTGGTGTGATGGAAGGATGCTAGGGAGATTGACATAATTCACTGAACTTGGGATGTGGAAAATAGCAGTCATGACAGCAGGCTGGACAGCAACGACACTGCACAACATTGGTATTCAAAGTGACAATATTGCATGACACTCCTCCATACACTGCAGGAAGAATAGGCACTATATAACAGTACAAATAGAACCTGATTATCAGTTCAAAACCAGCTGGAAACCAGTTCTGTAGAACTGATTTCTAGCTCACAAAGCATTCTTGATACCTTTGGTCATGTACTGATTTCCCATAGTGAAAATGTCCCACTTTGTACTGAATTATAGCTGGTTTAGGAATAATTAACAGTGCTATTAGAACTCATCAACAGTGCAATTAGAACTTGTTATTAGGTATATACATGCATACATATCAGTACAGGAGCCTTGGGTTCAGTGTGTCAGAATGGACAAGAGAGAACATATATAGAGACCGGTAAAGATGCACTAACAGGAATAATACCTATTAGCCTGCATGCAATAGTCCTTCTACCTGGACAGTCTATAATACAGTCGTTCATGGGCAAAGAGACTACAGCTGTGGGTTGACTGGTTGTTTTGGAACCGTTGAACTAAACTCTAAACTGTGGTGTTAATCACAATTATAAAGTTCAATCAAAAGATTTGACTTTACAAGCACACACAAGCTTCGAAACTATTTTAACGGAGAACCCAATTAAGAAATTATACTCCGGTGAACAATTGTAACCAGTATTGCAACAGGAAGTGTAGCAATAGAGATTGAACTGAACACGTGTAGCTCTAGGTTTATGCAATGACTTAATAAGATCAAAGAATGTCAGGCGTTCAAGGGTCCAGATACTTTAAGGGGAAAGCTACTTAGAGTCTTAGGACCGCGGGTCGAGTGAACTAAAGATTACAATAATCCCCAAGACATGAAAGATTAGATCAATGCTTGAACTCTTCCTCAGATCAAGTATCTCACTATTCTCTGTGCTTTTCTAGTTT
>QFFB01001609.1:2566-19847 GCA_003316465.1 Ramaria cf. rubripermanens
AAGAAAATCAATTGACAATCTCACTCTGTAGAAGTTTCACCTAGAGGGTTAGTCCGGGTGGCTAAGTAGAAAAGCAACTACTTAACTGAGAATCAATACAGAAAAGTAACTGTATGACCCTAGCTGTGGTTAGCAGTTTAGTAAGATATGCAAGTCACGCGAGTTGGTGAGTTGGATAGAAGAAGCTAGATTGCTAGATCAGATTGTGCTGATCTGAGGGGGTCAGAGTGGCCTCCTTATATATTGTATTGTACACAGGATTATGTAAAGTGGGGTTCTTCTATCTATTAGGGAGTGATGTCATAGTGATGTCATATGTAGCTATTTTAGTATCTGAAACACACCCTGTAACTATTGTGGTGTGTTTGTGCAAGGAGGAATAAGAATAGATAGCCAATCACCTGCTCTGCTCTGTAAGCTTTACACAGCCTTTGCACAGCCTTTGCACAGCCTTGCACAGCCTTGCACAACCCTGTGAGGTTTTAGGGGTTTGTTTGGAAAGGTTGTATATTGTTTGGCCCTTATCTGTCCAATGGGCTTTGCAGGATTCAAACCCCTAGCTTTGTATATCTTTGTGCAGCTTTGTACAGTCCTGCACAGCCTGGCACAGCCTTGGTTGCTAGGGCACAGATTTGAGGGTGTGCTGGGTTTGAAGTATTTATGGATGCACAGCCTTGTGTAAGCTATAGAGGCAGAGTTCAAACTCAGTGGCTGAGTCTTGAGTTAGCCAAAGTGTCGGAGTTGTGGGTGCTTGAGGGCCCACAACTCCGAACTCGTGGGTCGCGGTTCGTTCCGATAGGAGTTCGAATCGGCTGGACCGGAATAGAGTTGTAGGTCCGTGTGGGTCCAGCACTCAGCAGGACAGGTTTGAGTGTTTTTGAGCCAGGGAAGGCATGTAAAATGGCGAAAAAATAAGGAAAAACTCGATGAATATTTGAAAGCAATTTCCCCATCAAAAGCTACATGTATTGGCTAATTTATGATGAGGAAAAAGGGTTTTACAGAAATTTTAATCCTTTTTTTTCGAGATTTTCCCAGCAAAGGTGGTTCCTATACAGCCATTGGGCTAGAAATTGTCTGTCACCTAGGAAAAGGCACAAAGGTGGTCCACGGAAGGAGATGAAGAAAGACTCATCATCAGGAGATTAGGATAAGGGTAAAGGGAGTGGCCCTTCTACTGCATGAGGCTTATTTTTGGCCATTGACACATCTATTTTTCTAGGCAACAGCCCTGTCACCAGATGCTACTTTATTGATATGGCCATGTCAGGGAATTGTATACCTAAAATCAAAGACTTACATGATTTTGAGCTGTTTATTAACCCTAGGTCTTTCACAGCTGCTAACAAAGGAGAGGTGCAATCAAAGGGGAATGGTACTGTCAGGATTCAAGTCAGCAATTGTGGACAAAATTACACCATTAATATTCCACACATTTAGTGGGTGCCTGACATATACACACACCTATTTTTGTTGGGACAGCTTATCAAGGATGGTTCTGCAGTAAATCTCCACAAGGATGGCTGTACAGTCAAGGACCCAACAAATTGGTTGTTGGCAGACATATGAGAAAAGGGAAACACTTACCCAGCTAATTTCTCAATCATACAGCTGCACAGTCCCTGCCCAATTGTTCAAACAATAATGGAACCTGATAGGAGTTGGACAATTGACTTGATAATGCAGTATTGGCACTTACTGTGAAGACTGATTATGATGCCATGAGTTGGCATCAATGACTCGGCCACTTGAATGTTGTGGGCATACAAAGTCTAGCCAGAAAGCATGCAGAGTGTTGAAGACAATATTTCAAGTGCAAATTGCTTGGCATGTATCCATGGGAAATAACATAAGCTACTGTTCAAAATTGGGAGGAAATGTGCAACCTACATTGGTGAATTAATTTATATAGACTTGGCTGGTCCAATGGAAACAATGAGCTTTGATAGAAAAAAGTATTTCCTAATCTTTGTCAATGATTATTTATGAGTGATCTTGTTAAGATGCTGAAGTATGGGTTGGCAGGTAGGACTGAGATACTCAGCCAAAGGCTGAGGTGGGACAGGTCAGAGGGACTTGACTTCAACTTATAGTGTTGCACCTGTGTGGCTGTCTGTCCCTGGATTTGAGATGGGAGGCCTGAAGGCCTAGGGCTATGGATCTATTTACAGAGGAGAGCATGTAACCTAAGGGGGGGGATACTTTGTTGATATCAGAACTGAACTAACATACATGTGTGGAACAGGCTTATATACTAGCAAGTAATGTGGGGATTGGGGAGTGGGTGACCAAGAGGTCACATGATATGGGCAGGGTGGGATGTACCAAAAATATAGAAGAGTAATAACAGATATATAGCAATGGTGTATGTGTGTATGTCCAAGTGTGACTGAAGTACACTGAGGCCAGAAGCCTGGGATATGTAGTCTGAAGTCCTGAGGTATGCTGAGATCCAAGGTGGAATGGGGATCTAACAGATCTGGGTGGAACTACTTACCCTCAAATTGGCAGTTGTTTCCAAGGTTTGGGAATATAACCTACAATTCAAAACAGGTTATGGAGCCAATAGCCAAGGCATTATGGTGGATAATGGCACCAAATTCACCAATAGCGAGATGAAAAGGTATATAAAAGAAAAAGGCATTACCCTTTACTCATCCATCCCATATACTCATGAACAAAATGGCATTGCAGAACAAGCAATGTGCATAATCACTGAGGGGGCCCATGCCATGCTATACACATATAAAATGCCCAAGAATTTATGGTCAGTAGCTGTCAAAATGATGGTGTACCTGCATAATAGGTCCCTAGCACATGCCAATGGAGGAATTGCCCCCATTAAACAAATTACTGGAGAAAAATCAGATTTGGCCCACCTGTGAATTTTTGGTTCACCAATCAGTGTAGCAGTCCCTAAAGAGAAAAGAAAGAAATGAGACTCAATCACACATGGGATATATGGTAAATTATGAACTGTATGCCATGGGGTACCTGATTTGGTATCTGGGAAGCTGTTGCATGGAAAAATTCTATGATGTTATCTTCCACAAGGATGCTGTTGCCCCAGCAATACCAACATTATATGGAGAGGATGATGCACCTAGTGATGTTAGTATGTCTGCAGAAACAAGACCAACATCAAACACACCTCTAAAACCTTAGTTAACCCCTCCCCCTTCAACAACCCAACAGTGTCTCTTCATACACATCTCTGCACATCCTAAACATGTCATGTATGGTCCTGAATATCAGGATCATGCTACAATCAAAGAAGTCCCCTTGGTTGAAGATCAATTGAAACTGGTATCAAATGTACCTGATTTTCCACAAGGGATAATGCATTCAGGAAAACAGTGCAGAGAAGTCCAGCCTCTTCTCACATCAGAAGCTCTAGATGATGCTGTCATCATGTCAGTGAATATTGCAGGGGAACCAACAAGTATAAAAGACATATGGAAGCTAAATAAATTAACTACAAGGTAATTAGTACAGAAAATATAGAGAAATTACAGTGGGCTCACCTCCTCAGTGACTGTCAAGCATTGAGGAGGAAGGGTCTATGCGAGTATATGTCTTACCCGCATATACTGCCCAACCGGCGCTTAAGCGCCCATACTCGTTCGGCGACCGAACCATTGGTTTGAGCCAAACTATAGGTACACATGACATATAGTGATACAAAAAATCAGTAGATCTCACAAATCACTCGAGATAAAAATACAGAAAAATCACAGAAAAATCATTTGAACCTCTCTTGAATATCCTATCAAGAAACATCCTCCGAAAAAAGGTCTTGTAATATATTATGCTTGATTCTGAGGGTATGATGCATATATGCACCCAACACGCCCCCTCAAGCTTAATATATGCCAAGTTTGTTGGTGAGTTCCTTGATCCTAGGTCCAGGAAGACCTTTCGTAAGGATATCGGCTAACATTTGATCGGTCGGTAGATATTCGACTGTAATTTGTTTGGAGCTGATCATGTCATAAATGAAATAGAGTCGAATATTGAAATGTTTTGTCCTGGAATGTTGTTGATTGCCATATGCTATAGTAATGGCTGATTAATTGTCAGAATATATCTTGAATGGCAATTTGATTGGCTGGAAAACTTCGGTTATGAATTGTTTGAGCCATATTGCCTCCTTTGCTACATGTGTTAGTGCAATGAATTCTGCCTCTGTTGATGAGAGGGCAACGATCGATTGCTTCTGACAGCTCCATGATATGCTTTCAGAGTCGATCTGGAAGACATATGCCAAAATAGAATGCCAGTGATCTTGCGAAGCCTAAGCTGCATCTGTATATCCTATTATTCTGTCTCAACTTCCTCCTATAATTAGCTTCTTGTCCTTTGTGCCCTTCAAATATTTGAATACATGTTTCATGGCGTTTCAGTGAGTGAAGCCCGGATTTTCAAGGAATTGAGATAATAATGAAACAGCGAATGCTATGTTGGGTCGTGTTGCAACTGCTGCCTGTTAAGACCGGGTCTTCGTGTGGGACCTCGGGGGGGCTCGGACCGAGCTTAACCGAGGAGTACTAGTAAGGGCTGGGCTTCAGCTTATGTGCTGCGCCATCCACTATTACATGGGCCCTTGATTTCAGATCGAGGTGGGACAAGAGAAGTGGAAGGACTAAGAGACCAAGGAGCGAGAAACTAGTAAATGATTCGAAGGGTATCTAGTTTGATTTCTGACTGAAGAACTAAGTACATACAGAGTGAGACTTATATACGGATAGCCAAGGAAACAGGGTCGGACAGAACTAGCTAAGGGAATCAAGGAGTTCGGGGATGGAGTATAGGGAACGGGCTCGGGCTCAGGCTCGGACTATTTCAGGACGGGCTCGGATAAGGTCGGGCTCGGGGTATGGGCTTGGAACGGGGTTAGTTGCTGAATATGGTTGCCGGAGATCCGTGAGGGACCGGATCATAACACTGCCCACATAAGTGATCCAATGGCCTGTTGGTATGGAATCTTTTCCATGGCTCTCTTCTCTTCGTCAGTAGTAGGGCATTGATCCTTTGATAATTTAGTCGTTGGATCTAGAGGTGTGGTATGGGTTTTGGAATCTTTAAGATTAAATCGGTCGAGAATCTTGTCGATATATGCTTCCTGTGAGAAGCTGATCGTTTTGTTTGTTCTGTCGCGATTGATCTTCAGATTAAGTAGCCAATGAATTTCTCCAAGGTCTTTCATCTTGAAGATCTGCATTATATCTGTTTTGATGCCATCAATAATCGACTCATCAGTTGCAGTGATGGTAAGGTCATCAACAACTGCTCTGATGATCGCAAATCCCTTTGCTCCATGTCTGTAGAATACTCCTGCATCAGAAGATGATTTCACGAATCCAATGCTGAATAGAGCATTCGATAGACACTTATACCATTCCCTGCCTGACTGCTTGAGGCCGTATATGCACTTTTTCAATAAAAGTACATGTTCATGTTTTTCTTTGAAATAACCTGGCGGCTTGCACATATAAATTGGATCTTCGAGGCTAGCATTGAGAAATGCTACGTCCACATCCATCTGATGGATAGGCCAATTGTTCCAAGCAGCAATTGCACATATAGTCCGTAATGATGTCATGCGTACGACTGGCGCATATGTCTCATCATAATCGACTCCAAAGGTTTGAGTAAAGCCTTGGGCTACGAAACAAGATTTAGCATGAGTAATAGTACCTTTTTGATCCAATTTTAAGAAAAAAACCCATTTGCCCCCAACAATGTTAGCGCCTGGGGGTGGAATAACCAGCTCCCAGGTGCACATGTTGATTTGAGCTTGGATTTCTTTATCCATTGATTCTTTCCATGTAGGATCATTCAGGCCTTCTTTGGCTGTCGCAGGCAATGTAAGATCTTGACTAATAAATGCTTCTTTATCTTGTCTTCCATCAATCGGCCCAGCACTGATCGCAAGGTAATTGTCGTCGAATTCTGTTTCCTTTTGACTCAAAAAACTGTTAGAACCGTCAGGAATGTTTCCTTCTTCAATTTCATAAGCCAGTGTAGTTGTATCTTGACTCGTCTCTCTGCGAGTCTGAGATCTTGTTACTGGTCTGGTTCTGGCAGGTATCTCTTGTTGAAGACGAATTCTCTCACTTCTCCTGATTGGATCAGGTTGAGTAGGTTCACTTGTACCTGTCTGACTCGGTTGTAAGTCTTCAAAATCTTTTTGAGGAGTAGGTTCAACTATTTCTTCAATTCAACTCCCATCAGTTGGCTGACTAAGCAGGTTGCGCGGTGATGCCTGAGGTGTCGAAATTGTTGTTTGCGATGCAGACTTGGTTGCTTTTGGCATGGAAATTGTGAGTTCATCAGAAGGCAATATTGAAGATAACATAGTCTTTTCTCCTTTGTCAAAACGCAAATTGCGTTCGACAGTAACCTTCCAGGTGTCTGGCCAGTATATGCAGTGGCCATCGCTTTGAGCTGAATGCCCAATCCATTTTGCCTTCTTGGCTCGAGGTGATAGCTTGTCTAATTGTTTGATCTTGACATAAACATCTTTTCCCCATTCGTAGGCGTCTCGTAAATCCGGCTTCTTCTGATGGACCATCTCATAAGGTGTCTTATCGGGTAAAGCTCATGTATGCGTCCTATTTTTGATGTAATTTGCATGCTGAATCGCATATCCCCATAGATTCTTGGGTAGATTCGACTCTAATAGCATGGCATGTGTCCTTTCGACCAGAGTGCGATTTAGCCATTCCGATACCCCATTCTGCTCGGGTGTGTTGTGTACAGTATATCGATGTTTTGTGCCTTGCTGAGCCAAATGCTAATTAAATTCAGCACTCGTATACTCGCCCCCTCTATCTGAAAGGAGAGTCTTGATGTGCGCATCACGTTGGCGAAGCATCATCACTTCGTAAAGTTTATATTTCCCAAAGACTTGATCCTTTGAATTCATCAAATAAAGGACCGATTCCCTTGAGTAGTCATCGGTGAATGAGACATAATATGTCTTTTTATTGATTGTAGTGTGCCTCGCAGGTCCCCATACATCTGAAAAAATTTTATCACCAAATTTTTTTGATTGCTCACTTGGTTCTTTAGGGAGAGATTTGCGTGTTATCTTTGACTTGATACACACATCGCAAGCTATTTTGCCACCTAAATGCTTGAGTTCAATGCCTATGATCATGCCATGGTCCATGAGATATTTCAGGGCTTTGTAAGATATATGCCCTAATTTCTTGTGAGTCTCAATGGCTGAAAGGCACTGATCTAATGACTTCTTTCTGATCTCATTGTCCAAACGATAGAGGCCATGTAATATAGGTGCTTGTAATAAAATCGTGCTGGAAGAGTTCTTGATCAGACATTTCTGATCTGCAAACTCTGTTCTGTATCCAGCATCGTTGCACCGGCCAATGGAAATGGGTGTGAAGGTGATCTTAGGAGCATATAGGGTGTCCTTTAGTATTAGATCAATAACTTTCCCTTTGATTTTCGTAGAAATCTTGAGCTGTCCACTACCATAGGCTTCAAAGCTGCCTTTGTCAGCTGCCCTGATAGTGTGTGGTGTAGGGAAGTTTTGATAGCTCTCAAGCATCATCCTGTGAGGCGTCATATGAGAGCTAGCACCCGTATCCAATATAATGGTGTCTCCTGTGCCATTTTTAATAATTGCAGCACAGTCGAAGTTGATGAATGCAATAGATCCATCCCCATCCTCATCAGAAGACTCTTCTTTGGCTACATTTGCCTTCGTTTTCCCTTTTCCTTTTTTCTTTTTGGACTTTTTCTTCTGCCTTGGTCCCTGACCTTCTTTACCACTACCTTTTGCCCAGCAGGTCTCGATAGAATGACCCTGCTTCTTTGTTAAGTTCACGGACATTACCCGGAACTTCAGAGGTCGGAGACTCGGAGGTCAGACTTCGAAGGTATGCGAGGGGGGTAGGGACTTGGCTTCAACTTATGGGTTGCGCCACCCACTATCGTTTGATCCCTAATTTCGGAGATTGGAGGTTCGGAGGTTCGGAGGTTGACTAGAGGCTCGAACTCGGAGGTATCAAATAATAGTATCTAACTATAGAGAGGAATGCGAGAAGACTGGAGGTGGTAACGAGGAATTAAGTCGATATTTCTACAAACTGTTCAAAGGTGAGTATGAAACGCTGGAAGGTAGCTCAAACATACAGAGGTCAGGGTCTTCCTCTGATTCATTGGCTTGTTAGTCATTGTCCTGCTCTTTATGTTCCAGATGATGTTGCCAGGTGTCCTTATGGTTGAGCAACTCCTCAGAGTCCATGACCATGTTGTCAGTAGAGCGGTGAGAGTTGATGTGAGTCTGAGGATCTTCAAGGTTCTGTTCACGGTTGGACTCAACCTGTGGGACCTGTGCTTGACACTTCTTCGCAGGAGTGATGACAGTGTGATCCTGGGTGCACTACTTGGGCTTGCAGGCTGCTATGACTTTCCCATGCTGATTTCTCATGGCTTCAAGATCATGAACTGAGGGCATGAATGGAGGGTCAAATGCAGGAATCATAATGGAAGAGAGCCAGCAACCCACAGTGCTACTGCATTTTCTCTGACATGTGGCATTGTGTCAAGATCAGATTTTGGAGTAATATATAATGTCAGTGTAATCCCAACATGGGCCTACAGTTGTAGCAAATAACCCATGAGTAGTATGCGATGAATCACACACGTCCCCAAGGAAAGGTCACCCAAGTTCAGGTGTTCCTTTCACTAATCTGAACACTCCTGTGAAGTGTTGCAAATAGTGGTCTCGGTGATGCCCCTAAAGGGGCGTAGTGAATAAGATCAAAGGTTTGAGCTCACTGATAGACACAATGACCAATGATGCAGTGGAATGTTATACTAAGGTTTTTTCTACTAGTGAGGAGTCAAATAACAAGGTAGATATATGATAATTGAACTAGAGAACTATACAAGCTGAAATAGCAGTACTTATAGTAAAAGCCAATGCAGGGGGGGATGGATAGAGAGGGGCTTAGAACACTGTGGAAGAATAGCACATGCTAGGACACAGAGTAGGGGTTGAATGATACCTTCATAGGGCAAGGCAGCTAATGCAATCTAATAGTGAAACCCATTGGCTTGACTGGACTTCTGCCCTCATGCGGTGACCCTGCACCCTGCAGGGTGGACACAAATGATGCGAAACGAGGGTGAAGTATCATGGCATGGTGGTGAAGATCATGTTCGGCGACCAGTGAATAGGAGTGGGATAGACTGTGGAGGCCTTACCGACATCAGCATGATGGAAGGACACTGGGGAGATCAAGGTAATTCACTGAACTTGTGGTGGGGAAAATGGAAGTCATGACACATTGGGAGCGTCAACCAGGTTCCATTTGTTTACTTTGGTCTAGTGTAGTGCCTGATTGAAAACCCTTTGCAAGGACTGGGTGTGTGCTCATATCCTGGGCTTGTGAAGGTGTATTTCCCATTGGCAAGCTCATGGCCGACTCAATCTGGAGCCCCTATCACTAACTGAGGGTGTAGTAGAGAGTTAAAAGACATACAATCACTTACACTCTGGGTCATGATCTTTGTTGAGTTTGGTTGCCTCATGTGTCATGGGTGTGGGGAAAGAAGTTGCATATAATTGATCCAGGTTTATGGAGACCAGATTGTTGATTTTCCAAGGGTAAGTTGTATATACTCAGTAATTTAGCCTGTGCACTGGATTGGGCTTTCTATGACCAGTGCCAGTGCCAGGTTCATCTCAGGATATTTCATAGAAGAACCCTAGAATTATCTATCAATGATGTAGTTTCTAGCCATGGCAATTGTGACCTGACACCAGTCATATGCTGTTATACATTCATAGGTGTGCTTCTTCACTATGACCTGTGTCTAATATCTGTGACAGGATCAATATTTGACAGGTAGGTGATTCCAGCCCTATGCACTATATTAGATCTTGTATGTAAGAATCAATTAATTAGATCCAGCTGTATACACCTTATATCCTAATAGTCAGCAGATTGTGCCCCAGGTTTATGGAGACAGGATCATTGATTTGCATAAACATGGGGAAAACAATAATTGTGCAACATGAACATGTGAGCATGTGACTGTGTGCAGGCTGTCTCTTACCCCAAGTAGATTAGGCATACCTGGAACTCCTAATGGCCTGGCAGGCTTGTGACTATTGCCATCACCCTTTCCATACACAGCAGGGACTCTGAGTGCACCTCTCAACATGGGCCACATGTCAGATGGCACATGCTGCCTCACCAGCAAGCCAACCAGTAAGGCATTATGACCCTAATGACCCAGATGCTCTCTTCTGGGATGATGACCCTCCCCTGGGATGGGAGGAGGAGGCTAGGAATGTGAAATTTGATGATATTGACCATCTGATGCACAATATAGAAGATAAACAGTCACCTTCTCCCTTCAAGCCTGTTAATGACAATGACAATGTGCATGAAATCCACATTGAACCTTACCCATTCCCAGCAGGGACCCCACAAGGCAATGGTCAGACCCATTTTGAAGATCTGCAGCATGCACGGAAAATGAACAGCCACCACTCATACAACCCGTTCCCAAACCAAGATGAGTGGCAGCTGGCTGAGAACTTAATGAAGAGCAGCTTGAGCCAGGCAAGGATAGACAGGATGATGCAACACCCAGTGGGGAGTGATTTTGCATGCCCAGTCACATCCCACTGAATAATTCCTCTCCACCAGATGCGAAACTGCCCCAGTGCTTCATTTCACAACTCACATACCCTCCTCCAGCATATTGATACTCTCCCCTCCATCAGGCCAGAATTCCAATGTACAAAAATCAATGCCCAAGGTAATATCCTCAATGCCCAAGGAGAAGCTATTGTTGAGGAGCTAGAACTCTTCCACCAGGATCCAGTTGAATGTGTGCAAGAATTCCTCTCAAATCCTGCATTTTGTGAGGATCTGCATTATGTACCTGAGCAGCTGTATGAGGATGCGCAATGCAAGGAATGCATCTACAATGATATGTGTGTGAGGGCAACCTAAGCAGATGCTCTACACTCAAGTGGTTCACTGGTGAAGGGGAAATCCTAAGCCATATACAACTAGATACAACACAACAGCATACCCAGCGAAGGGGAAATCCTAAGAGAAAACTCTAAGCATCCCTTCACCCACTAGCTAACAACTATATACTTTGGGCATCATAACTCTGTACCTCTGAAGCCTGAGTCACCTAAGCCACAGGGGTGCCAAGATACAGACAGGGCCAAAGTAGGTGTTCCAAAGCTGCTGGGAGAACACCCTATGATGCTCTGGGGGCAAGAGGCCTGTTGCTGAAGCAATGACTGGAGTAATTGACCTTGGCTGGGGTGTGTATACCTTGCATGCACTTTGCAGGACTTCAGAAGGGTGTGGGAATGTTCACATGGAGTGGAACATAGGGTGCAAGGACTTCACAAGGACTTCGCAGGAGTTTGCAGGAGTTTGAAGGACTCTGCAGCACTTCGCAGGAATTCACCAGAGTTCCCCTCACATCCACTTTGGCAAGGCTGCAAATACTTCACACATACTTAGCAGGAATTTGCAGGGTGTGAGAATGTTCACATGGAGTGGAATGTAAGGTGTGAAGGCTTCACAAGGAGTTCACAAGGATTTTGCAAACTGCACAGAGGTTCCCCTTACAATGTGAACAACCGACTGGTGGTGGAGCTTACAGGTTAGTTTGTACCTGTTTTTTTTTTTTCATACTGCTGGAATTTGATCCCATTGCATGTCCCAGTCCAAACTCCCAGCTGGCGCCACAGTCACCCCAATCATTCTGGCATCTGACAAGACACAACTATCACTATTCAGTGGTGATAAGTCTGCATGGCTGGTATACCTAACAGTTGGCAACATTGCAAAGTCCGCATGCCACAAAACTGGCAGGCATGCAAACATGTTATTGGGATACATTCCTGTGAGCAAACTTTACTGCTTTGCCACAAAAGAGGAGTGGAAGATCCAATCTCAGCACCTCTTCCACTACTGCCTCCACACCATGTTCAACCCTCTGTTCTCAGCTGGTGCTAAAGGTGTTGAGATCACTTGCACTAACAATGCCATCCAACATGTCTACCCCATCCTTACTGCATATATTGCAGATTTCCCAGAGCAGGCATTGGTGGCTTGCACCCTTGAGAGCTGGTGTCCCACCTGTATGTGCTATCTAGAAGACCAAGGTGATCCTTTGGCAACAATCTTTGCTGATGATCCAGAGCCCCTGTTCCATGACCAGCATGAACACATGGCCCATGTTGCAGCATATGGTGTGGACAGTGTGAAAAACCTGGCAGAAGTAGGGATCTGTGCTGTGGCATGACCATTCTGGGATGGGCTGCCTCATTGTAATATATTCCGCTCTCTCACCCCAGACATACTGCACCAGCTACACAAAGGTGTGTTCAAGGACCACCTTTGCACCTGGTGCACATTGTTGGTGACTAAACCCGAGATTGATGCCCACTTCAAAGCACTTCCAAATCATCCAACTGTCCAGAGCTTTCAAAATGGTATCTCTACTATAACACAATGGATGGGAACTGAGTATAAAAACATAGAGAAAGTTTTCACAGCTTTGGTTTCCACATCCATACCACCTGAAGCCATGCATGCCACCTGTGCCCTCTTAGACTTCGCCTCTCTCTCTCTGTATCCTTCACACTCCACAACCACACTTCAGCAGCTTCAGGATGCACTGGACTGTTTCCACGCACACAAGCACTCCTTTGTTGACCACAAGGTTCACCAACATTTCCAGATACCAAAGATCCACATGATGGAGCACTACATTGAATCTATCAAATTATGAGGCACTGTAGATAGTTTTAGCACCAAACTACCTGAACGACTACACATTGATTTCACCAAGGTGGCTTATTGTGCCAGCAGCAGATATGACTACACTATACAGATGATAAAATGGATCACCCATCAGGAAGAAGTTCATGCCTTCACCATGTATGTACACTGGTGCATGCCCAATGTGTGTAATGACGAGGAAGTCAATGTGAGCCCAGGTGCTAATATA
Source organism: Ramaria cf. rubripermanens (assembly GCA_003316465.1). Taxonomy (NCBI): domain Eukaryota; kingdom Fungi; phylum Basidiomycota; class Agaricomycetes; order Gomphales; family Gomphaceae; genus Ramaria; species Ramaria cf. rubripermanens. The sequence continues at coordinate 15,593 of QFFB01001609.1, forward strand.
TTGGAACAACGGAAGCTGTGCTCCAACATGCAACAGCTTGATGCCCAAGGCACCACAGGGTGGACCTTCCACATTGCCAAACAGCCTGGTTTCCCAAACATGCATATCACAAAAATTATCCAAGAATATCATGCCACTCACTTCCCACCCACCCTGTCAACATACATGGCCTGCAAGCTCCTAGGGCAGATGCAGTGAATCAATGAGAACACAGGCCTGGATGTTTATAAGCATGTCAAGTTTACACTTGGTTCAATTGAGTGTAGAGGATATGACAGTGAGTAACATAGTCCATGCGATGCCTTTCATCCACATCACAGGCAAACCCCTGAGATACTAGCCCACTTCAATATAGCTCTCATACACTATGGTCTAGATGCTGAGGAAACCAGAGCCAAAGGTCAGTGCTATGTCTAAAGACCCACTCATGGAACTATGAATTACCATTGGACTAGGGTATTGAGTTGCTCATGTGTGTGTAATCTTTCAACTCCCTCATGATTTGGACCACCCCCACCTGCTTGCTTACATTGAATGGTATTCACTGTTCATCATGCCAGCACTGTGACTTGAGATGTATGTTGTTTCTGCGCTTTCAGGGAAGAATAATGCAGCTATTGTCCCTGTACAGTCTATTCAGCATAGCTGTCATCTTATTCCCTACTTTAGCAAAAAAATTGACCAGACATTGAGCACAGACAATTCCCTAGATCACTGTCAGAGATTCTACATTAGTGATATTTTGGACTTGTCTATGTACCAGTTCTTTAATGATTAGAAAATGCCTGGGGACCTCTGAAAGCCTGAGAACCAACATAGAGTGGAGGTCACACACTAGGTCTGGGAGCAGTGCAGCCATAACCAGGTAGTTCTGCATGGACAGGCTAGGCAGCAGCCCCAGTGCATAGGCTATGGAGGGGGCCAGGCAGTGATGGGGTCTAGGGTGCACTATGAAGCATGGCTGACATACCTCTAGCTTGAAGTGCTTGTGAGAGCGCACCACCACAAATATGGGGGCCCATGAAGTATATCAAAATAGCCTCAGGCTTTCAGGCATTTCTGTTTTTTACTGATGTATGTGGACATGGGAGATATGTGGACATGGGAGATACATGGACATGGGAGATACATGGACATGGGGGATATGTGGAAACAGGATACATGGACATGTGGGATACATTTAAATTACCACAAGGTTTTTAACTCAATGAGATGCATTAAACTACCAATCAATTAAACAGGCAACACCCGCTGTGCGAAGCACGGGTACCGAAACTTGTCAATAATGCAACGCAACAGGCTAGAATATCTTTCCAACAAGACTCAGGACATTTGGCGGCTAAATATCCGGTGGAAGACTTTCATCGAGGTACGAAATGATACACAGTTGTCAATTACTTGGATATCCAGGAAATCTGTAGCAAACAAAGCAGATTGTAGAGGACTCGAGGAGATACAAGTTAATAAATAGCAGCTAAACACTCTGGAACAGATCGAGCAGTAGTCCTTCTAAACCGTACGTTTCAATCGCCATTTAATAGATTATGGTCACCGCACTTATAACACCAGCACTTCGTGACCTTGCTTTACCCTTGGAAAACACAAAATGACAATCTACTTGATGTACGTGATGGCTTGGTTTGTGGTGGTCCCTGCGTTCGATCAATAACGGTACTGCAAATACACCTGGTCAGACACGAATTTCGATGTCCACTCTCCATGCACTATAAAATGTGGTGATGATTCTTGAAGCATTTATTTCAACCTCAAACCAACCTAAATAATCTTGCAACAAGCTTTCCGCAATGGCAATATTCGATTTGACTTTCATGCTGCTCGCATCTGCTTTCGTTTACAAGGTTATATCCATCCTTCTCAGGAAGCACCTTCAAGCTACTTTGACTGTAATGGATGACATTCCCTTGCTTGGTGTTCCCAGAAAAGGTCTTAGACTTAGTGGCACGGCTGTCGTCTGCGGTGGCAGGTATGTCACTTTACAATCTCTTACAATGAGGTTTCAAATATTTGTGCATTACAGTATTGCGGGGTAACTCAGTGCTCGAGTATGCGCTGATCACTTTGAGTGTGTCGTTATGATTGAATCTGAAGAACCGGTCACGACGAATGAGATGCTGGATGACCACCATCATGACGAGAAGTCTTCCTTGGTCGTTCAAAAACAACCATGCATTCCTCAATACACCTCCTTCCACGGTTATCAGTCATTCATAACACTTGCTGTACGAAAGCTGTTTCCAAACTTTGATGATGAGACTGCCAAAACAGGTCCCAGGTATGCGTCATTGCTTTATCAGCCTTTGATCATATTGACCCTGAAGTGGTTGTGTTAGAGTTATATCTGCAGACACAAAGTTGCATGTTGTTGGGTCCCTATTAGAGCACTTTGGCATCAGTATAAGACCAATGATCTAACAAGGGCTGGATTCGAGACACTTCTTCGACGACTGGTACTCACGACTTGCCCCAATGTTAAATATGTGCCAGGGGCTGTTACTGCGCTCGTTAGGTCAGAGTCATCAGCTGATGCTATCCACTTGGTACGCATTCGTTCTCGTGACGGAGAAGAGAGCAACACCCCGGCTACGCTTGTCATTGGTAAAATTCCGGCTGCGACTTTCTCTTGAACTCAGACTTAACATTCAAACCAAAGATTGTACCGGACCTGCGCGAGGCGGATTAAGATGGCTCCAAGATATCCCCCCGTATCGACTACGAGAAACGAACAACAAGTGCCTTCATTGCCACCTGAGACCCTCAAGCACGCTTATGACCCCAAGATGGCGTATACCACGTACACATTCGACATGCCCCAGGCCCTTATCTCGCCCATGAAGGCTCTTGGTTTTCTTGAGGACTTCGAAACCGCAGGATTTCTGTATGTGAATACCGATAATCCCAGTACGGACAACCGAAACGTGATTATCGCATGGAAAGGGAAAGGCTCCCGTGGATCCTACCCACATCACGCTGATTGTACATAAATTGACTGGGAAGGAAGTCCAACTTGTTTGTGGAGGATGGGATGTGCGCGAACGGATGGCCAGTATAGATGACATCAAGAAATACCTTTCTGAGATGATAGTATTACATCCTATCCCGGATTGGATCTTCCGAACGCTTGAGTTATTTGAAGAAGAGCAAGTGCCATCCACTTACGTGTATGCTCGCTGCCGTGCGTTCATTCGCATTACTTTTGAACGAGCTTTACTTACACGTCGCACAGTCCTGTCGGTATATGTCTAATACCACTTTGCTAAGGACATCCCTTCCAACTTCATCGCGATCGGGGACTCTGTCTTGATACTCAATCAAGTCTGAGGGTGACAGCTGTCATTTTATTCTCAAATATATACTGAATATTCTGCACATCCTCTTAGACATAGTTGTACTAAAGCATGCGTTGAGGCCATGACCTTAAACGGCTTGGTAACAAAATGCGCTGCTACTCCTGCCAGCGACACGAAAGGCACAGGAAAATTGCTTCCCAAAGACTTCAGTCGAACATTTTTCCATTTACAGGCGAAACGCACAGGCGCCCTGTGGCCAGTGACTTCTCGTTTCAGTCTGTATGAGGTGTTGTGATAAATAATATATTTATATATTCCCTGAGTTGAACCATTGATACCTCATTATTATGCAATTACTAATTCACTGTTACACTGAGGTAACACACCATTAGCATCAGTGTGATTCACTGATTAGAATATTACCAACCTCATATGTGAACATATGACATCATGAGCATCTCAAGTGATTGGGGAGAATGAGACCCCAATCAGAGACCAAGTGTCTAAAGGACGAATTCAGTGCAATTAAAGATTACATAATTGCCAGGCCACTGGACCATTTGATCATGCTACACCATTCGGAAGTGGTGTACAGGGCCATCAGAACTTGCAGAATGCAAGTGGAATGGAATACCAAGAGTATTCATCAAACAGCTGCCCAAGGAACAGGGAAAAGAGGGCACGAGTCCCTATACATGCATTGACATGCATATAATTAAGGAATTTCAAAAATCTGTTTTTCCTATTGTTTCAAATGACACAATTCACTGATTATGATTACGATTCCATGTTGTAAAGGGCTTTGTATCTCCTGACCAAAGTCTCCTAACATTTTGTCCACCTGACCATTATCCTCATCATGATCACTACCTGTCAGACTGCATGTAGTTGCCCCTTTGTCCACATGTGTTGATTACCCTATTGATACCAGATGTTTTATTGCAGAT
>QFFB01001610.1:0-10563 GCA_003316465.1 Ramaria cf. rubripermanens
TTCGAAGTCCGACCTCCGAGTCTCCGACCTCCGAAGTTCCGGGTAACGTCCGCGAACTTAACAGATACTCAACTGAAGTCAACCAGAGATGGGATTGTGGTAAGGTAGGTGTTACTTAAACTCAATCAACTCCAAGTGTCTGTATTCACCAGTTATGCAGAAATGTTTCTGCATCCTTAACTTGCAAGTTTTAAGAAATTAATCACCAACTTGATCAAAAACCTTGATTTAGCTAATTAACAACTGCTAATCCTACTATGAATGAAATCAATGCATTTGGGGTTTCCCTCATTGTTAAATTGGCCAGTTAAGTGCCTAATAACCCTAACCCTATGCTGACATCTTGGGCACTTGGAGTTGGTTGAGTTTAAGTGATGCCTACCTTATGTAGTGACAGTATGTGTGAAAGGGTTGTGGGAACTGTGTGGCAGTTCCCATAGACTAGCTGTACAGTGAGTCCTTGTGTGTCCAGACCCGCTGGCATACATACAGAGCAATATACTATGTTAATATACACATGGCCTTAAGGGCCATGTGGGTAAGTAATCCTATGTTATTTACACCCTCCCTCTCTATATATAACTCCAGGAGGACCCTAGCTATATAGGTCCTCCATGGTGGAGTATTGCTTGGTGTCCAACATGTGGATATTGGAATCTGTATATGGAGTAGGAGGGGCTTGTGTTTTGATCATACTGCTGTCCATGATGGAATGTAGTGATGACATGTCTGATTGTGTGAGGGGGGATGTGCCAGGTGCCATGGTTTGTGTAATTGTCAGCAGCTCTTTGTTGAGATGCTGGGCCATGGAGACCCACACACATTTTTGGGTGAGATAGCCCTTGTTAAGGGCCATCTTAAGATGATGCTTCCCAAGATGGGAGGTGTGGCTATGCACCTCCCTTGATAGGGCACAGGTGGCATAGGCTTCTACCATGTTGGCCTGATTGGGTGTCATGCCTGCCAAGCAGCCTAACCATTTGGCTATTTCACTGAGTGGTATCTCTGATACCACACAGTCACTGGGCTCAAATTGAGCCTGGTCTTGTATGGAGTGCCAGGGGGTGTCACCTGTAGGGGCCACTCCCTATCATTCACCAGTGAAGCCCCGTGACTGGCCTCACCAAACAGCTGGAAGACTCACTGTTTCAAGGGCACTGCCTTATGGAGTGTGATGGCTTTTAGCCACATTCAGACATTCATGTCTGAGAGGCTGAAGGTACTGTCATCCTTCTGATAGATGGTGGTGGGAACACCTTCCAGATTATGCTACCACTGTATTAGCATCTCTGTGATGTTGAGGGGTGTTCTGTAAATATCTATATTTTTCTTTTTGATTCCTTCATGAACGTGATGCCGAATATGGCACGTGCATTGATTGATCAAAGGTGACGTAGTGTGGGGGTCGGAGATGATGTACCAGCGGTTCGGCTCAGGGGTTCCTTCGGTGTCAAGACGGATCGTCGGTCGGGTAAAGGAAGAGAGGTTCGACGTATAGTAATGATTTGAGAGAGTAGATAGATAACCTAGTGTAGCTAGCTTGTAGATCATAGAATTTTTGTTGAAGAGGATGATAGGAAATTTCTGAAAGGCAAGTCTGAAAGCCCTGAGCTTTTCTAAGTGTATCAAGAAGGATATAATTCTGGCTAAAGAATAACATACAGGAATATTATGATATTTATACAAGAAGGTGTATGGGTGATTTTGGAAATGCTAATAATAGGGATGGAGGTCTGGAAAATTAGTAACTAAGGGGATGAAAAGATAGTACTATCTGTGGAGCAAATAGTGTTGGATTTTGTTTTTGGATAGTGAAAAAAATCTGAAAAAAAATCAGTCGTCAGGGGGAAGAAAATAGTGAATGGGGGAATTGGAAGTATAATTTTAGATGACAAGTAAAAAAAGATAATAGAAAAAAATGCCTGTCTCTTTGACATAATAATGTGAAAGCCACTCCTTCTTCCCCTATCCTATATGCGATCCAATTATTGGATATGTTTGATGTGTTCCTTGATTTTAAATCCTGTGTCATTACCATCTTCGTACGACCCTCTATAGTCGCAACATTCCTTTTTGTTCTATTTTTATTATTCCAGCAGTTCAGGCGCCTGTTTGCCATGTAACTGGGCTGATCAATTATCGGTGACACATGTGCGGGGTAATCACGTGTGTTTCCCATCTGTCCGTACTTGTGATGTCATAGCGCATCTACGACTCGTGCAAGTGGGCTGGGTGTTATTTTGTTGCTTCCTCCCTGAATATAACAAACAAGATTCCCCTTCCTTTAAACATTATTTCTAACTTTTATGACTGAGAGAAAGAAAGAGAAAGAGTAATAAAAGGATAAAAAAAGAAATGACATCACAATGCTTATTACAATATTCTTTTTATCACAACATGTTCCACCCTTGATTTCAAAGTGTTTCTGCTTTGGCACTTTGCTGGCTCTCACATGTGGTGGAGGACTGTGTGCTACTCCCACGATTGTGATGAGCTGGGAGTTTGATGGGCACAAGCAACCATCTCAACAAACACATGCTCCAATATAGAGCACATGTTGCACCATTCCACCCATCTTAGGGTGGAATGACCCAGGGGCCACAGGAGGTAGTCCATTAGGGATATGAGGGTCCCCATGCAGCATCGGGTGTGCCAGGAAGGTCTGTCAGGCCCAAAGCCCCTCTGGGAGAGGCAGTGACATGCCTGCTCATGATAGCACCATCCTGGCCTCATAGGCCTTGATGGTTCCCCCCCTCTCTAGAGTAAGGGTGGAGTCAATGAGCAAGTTACATGACACTCACACCAGGTATTATTTGTTGAGGTCATCTGTTAAGTTGCTAACTGACTGGTGGGCATAGCTGAGGTACTTGGCTGAAGGCTGAGACAGGGTCAGGTTGGAGGGACTTGGCTTTAACTTATAGTGTTATGCCCATGTGGCTGTTTGTCCCTGTATTTTAGATGGGAGGCCTGAAGGCCAAGGGTTAACTAATCTACCTATGAAGGAGGCATGTGACTTATGGGTGGGGATACTTTGTTGATATCAGAACTGAATCATATACATGTGTGGATGTACTTATATACCGGGAGTGATTTGGGATTGGGGATGGGTGAGTGAGACACTATATGATACAGGTAGCATTGTTGTGATAAAAAAAAAAATGCTGTAATAAACATTGTGATGTCATTTTTTCTTTTATCCTTTTGTTACCCTTTTTTTTTCTTTTCTTTCTTTCTCTCAGTCATAAAAAAGGATTAGGAATAATGTTCAAAAGGGGTCGTATCTGTTATATTCAAAGAAGAAACCATGAGACAACACTTGGTCCACTTGCGTGAGTCATAGACATGCTATGACATCACGAGTATGGGTAGATGGGTAACGCACATGATTACCCCGCACACGCGTCACTGATAAATCGATCGGCCCGGTTACATGGCGAGCAGGTGCATGAACTGTTGGAGTAACAAAAATAGAATGGAAAGGGATGTTGCGACTATAGAGGGTCGTATGAGAATGACAATGACACAGGATTTAATATCAAGGGACTCATCAAACATATCCAATAATCAGATCACATATGGGATAAGAGAAGAAGGAGTGGCTTTCACATTATTATGTCAAAGAGACAGGCATTTTTTTCTATTATCTTTTTTACTTGTCATCTAAAATTATACTTCCAATTCCCCCATTCACTATTTTCTTCCCCCTGACGAATGATTTTTTTTCAGATTTTTTTCACTATCCAAAAACAAAATCCAACACTATTTGCTCCACAGATAGTACTATCTTTTCATCCCCTTAGTTACTAATTTTCCAGACCTCCATCCCTATTATTAGCATTTCCAAAATCACCCATACACCTTCTTGTATAAATATCATAATATTCCTGTATGTTATTCTTTAGCCAGAATTATATCCTTCTTGATACACTTAGAAAAGCTCAGGGCTTTCAGACTTGCCTTTCAGAAATTTCCTACTATCTTCTTCAACAAAATTCTACAATATACAAACCAGCTACACTAGGTTACCTATCTACTCTCTCAATTCATCACCACATATCGAACCTCTCTTCTTTTATTCGACCGACAATCCATCTTAACGCCGAAAGAACCCCTGAGCCGAATTTCTGGAATATCATCATATACCATCTCCGACCCCCGCACTACATCACTTTCGGTTAATCGACGTGCATGCCATATTTGGCATCACACTCGCGGAGGAATCAAAAAAAAAAAAACCTTGAGCTATTTTTTCTTTTGTCAAAAAAATATAAAAAATACATAGATATAAAAAAGCATGGGATCTAACTAAGAATAGATAGGAGAGTAATAATAGAGACATAACAATAGAGTGTGACTGAGTGTGACTAAAGTACTCTGAGGCCAGAGGCCTGAGGTATGCTGAGATCCAAGGTGACAAGGGATATAACATCATGTAAGACCTCACACAGTCCCCAAACTTCTTCTGAGGGCCTGTACCCATATTTATGCCATCTCTTTGAGACAGTGGGATGAGGGGCTGTTGTTAGCTCCTTGTTGCTGTCTGTAGGCTAACCATCAGGCCCAAATGTCTCAGAAGATGAGAAGGTAGCTTGCACTGCCAGTGCTATTTGGTCTGCCAGTCTGGCAGGCTGGGATGAAGGTCCTACCTCCAGCTGAGGTGGGAGCAGGGACTTCCCTGCTACTCTCATGCATAGTGGGGCAATCTTCTCCACTGCCTTGATTAGTGATGGTGTGGGATTGACACTTGGTATGATCATGAGGAGGATGTTGAGCTATGGATGGAGAATGGTAGGTATGTATAGACTCCAAGGAGATATTGTGGATCATTTGTCAGGGACAGTGGACTGCTAGATGGGGGTAATTGTGAATTGTTGGTGATGGAAGGTGGACCACCAAATGGGGTAACTGTAGATCATTGGTTAGGGATAGCAGACTGCCGGATGGGGTTCCCCCGACAGTTCAGACCCAAAGAAACTCTAAGGCTTTGTGCTCTAATGCAAGCTCAATTTCTGTTCCTGGCTGAATTTGGCTTGTCATGAAAATTTGTCTTATCTGAATTTTCATGACAGGCCAGAAGCTTTTTCCAATGATACCATCAAAGTGATCTATATGTTATTGTATCTCAAGGAAACAGCACGTGGCTGGTTCAAACCTGGGATAATTGTCAAGATTGGATTTTGGAGTAAAGATTTAATGTCAGTGTAATTCTGACATGAGCTACAGTTGTAGTGAATAACCCAAGAGTAGTATGCAATGAATCGGCACATCCTCAAGGAAAGGTCACCCCAGTTCAGGTGTTCCTTTTGCTGATCCAAACACTCCTGTGAAGTGTTGTGAATAGTGGTCTCTGTGATGCCCCTAAGGGGGTGTAGCAAATAAGATCAAAGGTTCATACTCACTGACAGACACAACTACCGATGAGGCAGTGGATCGTTGTACTAAGGTTTTTTCTACTAGTGAGGGGTCAAATAATGAGGTAGACATATGATGATTGAACTAGAGAATTATACAAGTGGAATAGAAGTACTTATAGTAAAAGCCAATGCAGGGGGGAACAGATAGAGAGGGGCTAGAACACTGTGGATTGGTAGCATGTGTTAGGACATGGAGTAAGGGTCAAACCACCTTCATTGGGGCATGGTGACTCATGGGATCTGTGAGTGAAACCCGTCAGCTAGACCAGACTTCTGCTCGTACTTGGTGACCCTGCATGCTGCAAGGGGGATGCAGATGATGCAAAATGGGGGCGAAGTATAGTGGTACAATGGCGAAGATCATGTTTGGCAACCAGAAAATAGGAGTTGGATAGACTGTGGAGGCCTTGCCAACATTGGCGTGATGGGAGGATGCTGGGAAGATCAATGTAATTCGCTAAACTCAGGATGTGGAAAACAGCAGTCATGACAATAATCTCCCCTACCAAACATCCAGCTTGGCTCCACAACTGGGTTGAGTTCATTCCAAGCTCTGAACCAACTTTGGACCTCACAACCCCAAAGCTGAAGCCAAGGTCAAACTTGAAACCTCTGAATGTGCAACAACCAATGAATTGCCAAGTACCTTGTTGACTTCAACCAACACACTGCCAAAGTCTAGTAGGGTGATGCTGCATTACACTTACAGCTCTACAATGTACTCCTGGCTCAAATCAAGGATGAAGTCTCCTGGATGGGTAAACCCAACACCCTTGCCACACTTTGAACTATGGTGCAAACCATCAATGCCTGTTACTGGGAGCAACATTCCAAAATCACTTGGGAAGCTGCAACTACCAAGTCCAATGACTGACCCAACAAAGGGAAGGCCCCAGCAAACCCTACTCCAAGTTCCAACAAGAAGTCTCCAAATACTCTAAAGGCAACAAACTCTGGCAGCCACTCCAGAACCTCTGGATCCTCTGGACGGCCATGACAAACCCCTGAGCTACATACATTCGAGTCAAATCATTCATTGCCTTGAGACACAGGCATACTTTCATTGTATCACTACTACACCTGATATCAGTATTCACCTGTACCTTTGTATTATTCATACAAAATGGCAGTGAATCCTGAAGAGGCTGGTAATTGCTCAATGAAATCCATAGATATTGAATTCCAAGGCTGCTTAGGGATCTGGAGCTGTTTAAGAAACCATAAGGCCTGTAGTGCTGTGACTTAGATCACATACAAGTGGTACATGACTTGCAAAAGTCAATAATGAAGTTCCAAAGTCTTGGCCAAGTATATTCTTGGTGGATCAGTGTTAGATCCCTGAGATCTAACACCAAGGCTCTGAACCTTCAGACCTCCGAACTCCAAAGTAACTATTATGTTCCATTTTAGTTCTTGTTGTTTGCCTCTTAAAGTGTAATCCTCATTCATGACCCAAAGTAGAATACTTGTACTTCCTTTGATCCAAGCCTCCAACCCTATTCTGAACTCCAATTATTATTTGACTCTTATATCCTTCTTGTTCTACATTTAGGTCTTTCTTGTTACACATTCTTAGGATACAATTAGGATATGAGGTATTAATAGTCCTCCAATCTTGTATCAGTTTCTTTAGTTTGAATATTGACTTATTTCCTTGTTACCAACCTCCAGTCTTCTTGCATCACTACCTCTGTAGTTAGATACTACTAGTGATACTTCCAAGTTCAAACCTCTGGGTAACCTCCAAACCTCCAATCTCCGAAATTAGAGACCAAATGATAGTAGGTGGTGCAGCCCATAAGTTGAAGCCAAGTCCCTACCCCCCTTACATTACTTTGAAGTCCAACCTCTGAGTCTCCAACCTCCGAAGTTCTGGGTAATGTCTGCAAACTTAACAATCAGGGCTAATGTCTTGTTTTGACCAAAGTGTCCTGAGAGTATGTGATCATGTTTGTACTGTAGTACTTGGAGTTGGAGGTTGTTAGCTTTGGGATTGTAGATTTGGTCATCGAGGCATAGGAAACCATTGTCAGTTTGCATCCATCTTAGGTTGGTATCATCACTGAGATGCTTGTTGGCCATGGGGTCAGATGTCAGGTTGTGTAAGGGCAACCCTCGTGCACTGTGGAAGTCACGTTGTCACACAGGCTGACAGAGGGGAAAACCGAAGTCTACATAAATCAAGTAGACATACAATGGGAGGGGATCTCACCTGACAGAGGGGAAAACCAAAGAGAAAAGTCTAAGGTCCCACACTGCCAGTGAGCCCATATTATACTACACTTAACTACAGTCAGGGTTGACGCTCAGTACGTACTAACCTTGCATGCCGTGGATCTCTGCTCGACCCTGGATGTTGTACGTGAGTCGTTTCACCTCCAGAGCTGCTCCGAAAGCGGAAGTGGGTCGGAGTTTCAAACTCCGACCTTCGGAGGTGTGGGAGTGCGGAGCTTCGGAGTTGTAACTCCGAAGCTTCGGAGGTGGGAAATGAGGTGTCCCCTGACAGGTTGGCTAATATGTATGTATATTGGCATAAAGCTGTTCAGAGTCCATCAAGGTGCTTGCTTGGAGTGCAGGTGTGAGTAAGTAGGTGGCACAAAGTGATTCGGAGAGTTGTTGGTTGGTGAATATTGGTTGTAAATTCTGAGGAATGACTTGGACATAGTCATTACCTCCTTCTTTAGGGTAGACATCCCATCATCTAGTTAAAGCATTAGGCTTAGTGCTGAGTTTTCTGGGATGGAATGTTAGATCCCTGAGATCTAACACTGAGGCTCCAAACCTTCAGACCTCTGTTTTAAGATTATTTTGTATATTTCTAAAAGAAAAAAAAAATAGAAGAAAAAAGGCTTAAGGTGATCTTTATTTCTTTTTATTGTGTGTGTGGTGCTGGGTATGATGCATGTGTTGATTGATTGAAGGTGACATAATGTGGGGATCAGCAGTGGTATACTGATGATTTGGCTCAGGGGCTTTGGCCTCAAGATGAAGCATTGGTCCAATGAAGGGGGTTTTGAAATGTGATGATGAGTAGAGGAATAAGCAAGTAATCTAGTGTAGCTAGCTCTTGAGTTGTAGTAATTGTTAGAAACAATAACAAGGAATTTTTAAAGGCAAGTCTGAATGCCTTGATTCTTTCTGTGTGTGAGGAGATATATAAATTCTGGCTAAAGAGTATCATACAAAACATTATAGTACTTATACAAGAAAGTTCAGGGATGGTTTATGAAGTACTAATAATAGCGACTGAGTCTCGGAATATTGAGTAACTAAGGGGATAGAAAAATATTACTATCTGTGGAGCAGATAGTGATGGATACTGTCTAGATAACAAAGAAAAATCTGAAAAAAAAATTAGTCATTAGGGAAAAAAAGAGTGAATGGGGAGAATTGGAAACACAATGTTAGATGACAAGTGTCAGAGGACAACTTTTAGGTAGTCCCTCCCTCTTATTTCCTTCTTCATTATTCCCTTCTGTAGTTACCCTTCCATTTCCTGCGTTCATTCTCCTTAGTTGCATTCCCTTGTTACTGTCACAGTCACCCTGGCTATATAGGTAGTTGCTTAGGTAAGGGAGCTCCAGCCTTTTCTCTTCTGGACCTCCCTCACCAGGTATGTGGTCATTGTATCTAGTACTTCATCTATACTTACCTTCTGGACCTCCCTCACCAGAATCTGTGTGATTTCCACAGATTCTTGAGGTTGCCCTTACATTAGAAAAGGCTCACCCAATAGAGGACCGAGGAACTGGCCACACACTTCAAACATGAATGATGTCTTCGCACAGAGATTATAGCGCCAGTGCACTTCCTTCCTCCTGCACGGAAGCCTGCCGACCTCCAGTTCACTTGACACCAGTAACCTCGGCATAGGTGAATGGCAATGAACAAGGTCTTACAAAGTGACTGCACATGTCCACGCAACCTGGTTATCGCCTCTGCAGCGCACCAGTAACGGTCCACTTTGGGTGTAGGTGAACAGCATCAGCAGAGGACAGTGAGTGAGCCCAGATCATATACTGTCAACACGATGCCACATTAAACCGCTGCCTTGACTGGCAGAAGAGCATACTGCCCTCTGAAGGCCAAGGCAGCACTATAAACCCCCACCCCCACCCATTTCCACTACACTCGCATTCTACTACCATTGCCTAGTGTTATATACATGCTATACATCCCCACAATGCTAACCTACACCCCACTCCACTCGTCTCGCACTCGCAGCCTCATAATCCAACCCCCTTTGCGCCTCTTGCCATCCAAACCCCACCCCATGGCGTGACTCTCCCTTTTTGCCACCCCTGGGCCACCTCCACCCCACGCTCCTCTGTTCGGATGTGTCAAACCATAACGGAGGGCAGCGCCAGCCCCTCACGAGGCATGCAGGGAGCTGGCTGAGCATGCACCAAGGCAGACCAAGGATTGATGGTTGTGCCCAATCCTCCCCTTGAGCTCTCATGCCCCTATCACACTCCCAGCAGCCCCACACCCTGCTGCTAATGCGACTTGATGTCGTATGTGATGTGTCGTATCACACACATGTCGCCGATGCTGCGACATGCCCACCAATTCCACAATGTGCCCACCAATGCCGACACCCTCCTGCTCAACCAGGAGAGATTCCACAGCTCTGCATGTGCTACAACACAAGCACCCACCTCCAGGGACCCTCAAGCCCCCCAGGATCACTCCCAGAGGCCACTAGAGGAGCCCACATGCATGCTCTCTGCAACACACTGTGTCCTCACACACACTGACCCATATGTCACACACGCCTCCGTGCGAACCCGCACAGTATGCTATCGGTGGCTGTAGCCTCCATGCGTGACCATATGAGCGCATGGTACATGTTGCATGCGCCATGGTCAACCGCTGCCATGCGCAACACCCGCACATGTGCCACTACACATCGGGCTCCCATCAGTCCCCTCCCCTATGCGTGCACACCTATCACCACATGCCAGTTCGTGAGACAGTGGCACAGTGGACCTGCAAGACAGAGCCAGGGCAGAACCTGACATGTGAGACCAAGACACAGGCCTGCTGCAATGAGGAGCCACAGAACCGCGGATGTGACTGCACCGTTGAAGGAAAATCGAACGAAATGCATCTAAAAGCTTCAAACTCCGAGGAGCCTTTAAAAACTCTA
>QFFB01001617.1:0-24049 GCA_003316465.1 Ramaria cf. rubripermanens
GCAGCTTTCGTGATTCTTAAGGCAAGTGCATATGCCTCACCGAGACCCGGTGCCCATTTCGTTTCCGAGAGTCTGCGTATATCCTTGTTAAGGTCAACAGGCATGGGGATTATGGGAGAGCGGCCACCGCACCAAGACGTTCAAATTCGTGAGCAATATAACTGACGCTTAATACACGTGCCCTCGAAGTGAATCTCACTGTGTGGGGCACCGCGCCACACGTGTTAACATGCACGTAACAGCTCTGCAACTGCGAGTAACTGGCACCGAGCAGTGACACTATATTAGTGACTGTGACGAAGGCAGTGGCGGCACCTTTTCTTATTCTTATTCTTTGTTACATAAAGGGAAAACTGACCACTAGGATGGTACTGATCGGAAGCTAACATCCGCGAAATTCACTGTAAGAAGCGCTAGAGCTTGCCTGGGGATTTTGAGTGTCATGTCAGAACTCGGGGGGAAAGCTTTGCGCTTTGCTACCCGGCAATTGCCGTCGCCTGCCCCGCAAACTCTGACAGTTGCTTCCTATAAGCCCTCAGCCCCATGATGGCTATATATATATCTCACGCCGCATCAATCCAATTACTACAGGACATCAATGAAAGAAAGAAAGAACTAATGTGGCGATTGTAGAGTTATTCAGAGCAACGTACGGCCGAGAGGCCCAATCCATGCCCTCGATGCCAAGCCCTTGCCCTCAAGACCGGTCGATATATTGTCAAGGTGCAATTCAAGGCTCGTCTTGAAATGAAAATACCTGTAGGGTGACTTTGACGCTGAGAGTAGCAGCCATGGAGACTTGAAGCTATGGTTTTATAGTCAAATGGCGTAGTTCACTTACTGTAAGGAGTTCACCCAAGGCTGAAGGTTAGGCGGGTCATTAGCCTTTGACCGATCATGATTACTGCAAAGACGAACATTGCACCATACCATACCACCGTCCAAAAAGCATAGCAACAGTGAATGCAGATGGGCCAGTAGAAGATCACATGAAATGTAGACACAGTCGACATCTGACAAGCCGTAGTGCCCCGTTGACAATTGACCACACTTTGCATCGAAGTGAACTAAAAGTCGTGGCGCATCTATCTAAAGATGACCGATCGACGAAACGGGTCAACAGCGTTGACATTACATATTTCGGCTGCAAGCTGCAGAGACTGAGAGTCGACATGAGTTTGACATTCGGTATTTGTAAGAAGCACAGAAACCAATATATATTCGTAAGACACACCAGAATGCGAACCTTGTTAACAGGCCACAAGAAATATGTCCGAGCTGTTATGTCCATGGAGGGCACCAAAGCCAGATCACAGTGGGCGGCAGCTTGGTTATGGGTCGGCTGGAATGCACAGCACGTCTCCGGTCCTCAAGCGATCACATTCCAAGCCCGGGTTAAGGGTTTCGTTGAGAAGAGCATCAACGGTTGTGTTGTACGATTGTGCGATTTTCCAGCACGTATCTCCGTCCTTCACATGGTGCTTTATCGCATTTGCCCCTCCCAGACACATCCGCTCCTGCGACGGGGGAATGGGTGCGGAGTGTCCTACAATAAAGCGCCATACGAAGAGAAGGAATACGGCAATGAGGAGCATGTATGGCAGAAACATGCGGTATGCATCGTGATTGGAATGAACAGGAGGTGCGCCCTGTGTGCAAATCAGTCTCAGACATCGATAATGTGACCTCAGAATTGCACGTACTCTGTCTGGAGGGAGCGGTTGATATCCATCCGAGCGTCCCAAAGGAATAGCGCCGTCTTCAAGCTCATCGTCATCTTTTGGCCCCTAATAAGCCTCACACGACACCTCACTTGTGAAGGGTTGAGCTCACCGGGGACAGTTCCTGCCCTAGTCAAATTTCCCCCATACTCACAACCGGATTCTCCAAGCCAGAGCTGCCTTCCTTGTTGAAAAGTGTATCGCTGCGTATCCGCATCATAGCCCACGCGTTCCATGCCTTCAGGGAGGCGATGCTCATCCTACGCACCTCCTCAACAGATGACAGCTTTGCAAGGACCTATAGGACTATACCTCGTCATACTGTGTCCATCGTCCCATGTTCAAAGCTGGTTGGCAGTGTGACGCAAGTTGATGGTCCGTGTGTAGACGTGTTTACCCAAGTTGTAATATAAGGCTGCGCTTTCCAGCCCGCAGGCACCGCGTTTTATTTTTAAGGATTCGAACTAAATTAGCTGTGCTCATCCTCGATAAAGACGGTCTTCGTCATGGAATATTATGGCCTTCTCCACGCAAAACTAGATGAATTGCTGGGTGAGAGAAATAAGGCATACTGCGGGATCCATCGTTACAATGTGAACCGGCGAATAAGTAGGTGGCATAGACAAGGGCACATACGAACTTCAGGCTTGCAAGCTGGACGACCTGGATCCTGGCAACTCTGAATTAACGAGGAAGATTGCCAAAATTGGGAATAGTGTCTGGTTTGCCTCAGTTTAGGTAAGGACTTTATGCTGCTGTCGCCCGTACATCTGGCCGTACTTGATGTTTCGTTTCTTCTAGAGGCGCATGGTTACGTTCAAAGTTAAGACCATTGTATTGTCTATTGGCCAGATGTTCCCTGTATGTGCTAATTAGGACTTATTACGCTCTGAACTGGACTATAATAGGTTCTGAAGCGGATCAAAACCCACCAAATATACATCATTTCGCCTTCCCAGTACTAAAGAGTGACGCGCCAATGACGCACGATGGCTGGCCGCATATACGCGTGACGAACACGCCGTGACACAGGGTATAAAAAGCAGACGTGTACAAGTGTCGGGTTAACTTTTCTTTCCCGTACAACCATCACCCATCCGACTCATACCCACCACAATGTCTTCCACGAATGAGCCCTCAAAGACCGATGGTCAATACAAGTCCCTCAAAGGTACTGTTGTCGAAGCTGTGCGTGTCTCCCGCTACCCCGTCCCCCGCTTTACCGCCGCCTCGTGTTCGCGTTCGCCTTTCTATCATTCGCTAATCTCTCCCGAGTATAGATCGGAAATATGACGGGGTCGCAGGCTTGGACCGACAGCGGGAAGAAGGAGCATGCCGAAGGCGAGGCTGAGTACAAAGCTGCCGCCGCAAAGTGCGCTGCCCCCTTTGTCTTTATTCATTCTCTTCTGACAGACTTTGTCGCCCGCGCTGCCACCGTCTTGATCCACACCGCCGCCTCACTCGTGTGTACAGAGGATACGCAGATGGCACTGTAGACCGGGTGTCGGGAAAGATAGACTCAGTGGTGGGTGCAGTTACCGGAGATAAGGGGCAGCAGGTGTCCGGTGCGTCGCCCTTCATGATTCCCGTCGTGAATCTAAATTTCTTTCTCCCGCTACCCTCGTCTCTTCTTCCGCATCCACAACCCACCCCTCTTCCATGTTCCCAGGCAATGCCCGCAACGAGAAAGGCCAAGCCCAGCAAGAAATCAACAAGAATGCTTGATGGTAGTTGTTGCCATGTCGTATTTTTCTGTAGCCTCCTCGTGTTTCCTTCCGATTCTCGTTTGGGTGTGGGAGTTGTAGTTGTAGAAATGTCCAACAGACCCTTAGTGATATATAATGTTTGAAATTCTGTATGCATTTTGGCAGAGAGAGCTTTTCTTAGCGCTCAACATCATTGTCGCCATGGGTGGTGAAATAAGCCCATCAGCGCAACCCGGCACCTGGGCTCCCCCCGATCGGATACGGGTTATAGTCGGGAAGTGGAAGACAGATTTGGCGCCCTCAAACACGAGGTAGTAATACAATTATCTTCGCTGTCTCACTTATCAAGCCGCGCTCACATGAGATGGTGATTTTACACCTATGTAGGCTGAACTACTCCCCACCAATTCTCTAAGGGCTTCAAAGCACTGCAATTTGATGCGTCTGTTGACCAAAGCTTCATACCATGATGTGCTAGCTTCTCGGGAGATGGAACGGGAGGGACGAGCTTTTCGACGGTGGTGGTTTGGGGTGGATACTACGACGTAGAAGAGATAAAAGAAGTTCTGTGACGAGTATCTTGTAGGACGTTGGCGCTGTTTCGATCATAGTAATACCCGCGAATGTCTTGGACGAGCGTTTTCGTAATCCAGCAGCTTTGAGGGGCCTGTTATTTTCGTAAAAAACTGCTATTGCCTCTGCGATAAGCTGTGGTTCGGGGTTATGGTTCTTAGAATATGTCATAGGTATGTAAATCTTCAACATGCAAATGTAGTGCTTATGCACCTTATCTCCTTGAACGAGCAGCAAATGCTTGGCACCTGGACCTGAGCGTTCCATGACGCAAATGTCTATTTAAGCATTGACACGCTCGCATGTTTCGAAACCCATCTCCTTCCGTAAGTATATGACGACGACCTTCATCGTAGCGCATCATTTCGAGAACACCGCGAAGTCAGCGACAAAAGACTCCTCACCAGGAGGGATATCCATTGCATCCTCCATGCAGGAAAAGAAGTTCATATCAGCTTTGGGCAAAGGAGAAGGAGGTTCGTTCAAATTATCGAGGATAATAGGAGACATTGTGGACTGAGGCAAGTCGGCATTGCTAAAGAACGATCCTGCATTTACATCGGTGACCCCGATGCTAAAGGAGAAAGTCCGTCCGTGCCCCAGTTGCTGCAGACTTTGCGGATCGTATCAAGTTGCCATGATCAATTATGAAGGTGGCTGAACGTTCTCATGATGAACTAAGCGCTCAAACGAGGTTGCCATTTTCGCTGTAGGCCGCGGCCCGGAGCGTCCCGTACAACCCGTTCACAACATGACTTCTGTCAAGGTGGTCCTCAACGAGGAAGTGAAGCGGGAAATTGGACAAGTAATCACAAATTTATTGCTCATTTTCCGACTCACAGTGAACTCTACAGCATTTTATCCCGGGATTCGTTGGTCAGGAAGTCACAGAAGATGTCGTCTCGCTCATCCGAGATTATCATGTTGGGTGATTCAGTCAAAAATTAACCTTTCTCCAGTCATAATTATTGTGATCTTTGGCTTGTGATAGTTCGATCATCATGATGAAACGGAACATCAAGGGTGGTTCATATAGCGCACATATGCATCTCGACGCGCTCACGACAGATTAGATATTCCCCACGTGCGCAAACTAATCGCTGACCTTCAGACTGTGGCGAGAGATGCTGGTCACGAACGACCTCTGATGATTGGTATCGATCAAGAGAATGGTATGCACGCCCTATCTAACTTGGTATTCTCTTGCCAGGACTGAGATCGGTCTGATCAGGTCTTGTATCGGCTTTCACGACTAGCGCGCCTCTCGGTGGCACACAATTGTTTGGGAGCCATTGCTTTCGATGTATTGTGTATGTAATCTGATAGCGTTTTTCACAGTCCAGGTGCGATGGCCCTTGCAGCTACTAATAACATCGGGACGGCTGAGCTTGTGAACGTGAGTACTGGGCGTGAAATGAAACTGGCCGGAATAAATTGGGCCTTTTCTCCTGTATGCGATATCAACTCGGATCCCCGAAACCCCGTAATTGGTACGTCTTTCCATGGTTTCAATTAACTGAAACACATTGAGACCGTTTTCCAGGCGTCAGATCCTTCGGAGATGGTAAAACGAAGTATACATGATGGATTGCCTCAGTGTATGCTCACAGATACGTACAGACCCCGAAACCGTGGCGAAGTTCTCATCTGCAGCCGCGCGAGGCCTCACAACCTCAGGAATAGCCCCTTCTCCTAAACATTTCCCAGGACATGGTGATACGCATGTGGACTCCCATCTTGGGCTCCCTCGCATACTGAAGGACAAGGCGCAGCTGCAAGCAACCGAGCTCGTGCCTTTCAAGCAGCTCATCACGGCTGGCGTCGCGACGATTATGACAGGACACATGGCTCTCCCGCTCATCGTGGGCGATGATACACCATGCTCGCTCTCCCGAAAGATCACGACCGACCTTCTGCGTACAGAACTAGGATTCCAGGGCGTCATCGTCACAGACTGCCTCGAGATGGATGCTGTTGTGGATATGCACGGCTCTGAGCAAGGAGCTGTGAAGGCACTTCAAGCGGGTGCGGATGTGGCGATGATCTGCCACCGCATAGACAGGCAGAAAGGGGCAATCGAGGCAACCTACGAAGCCGTTCGGTCAGGGGCGCTATCGCTTGAGGAGTTGAAAGTGAGCGGCAGGCGTATTCAGACTTTGAAGGAGAAGTTCGTTGGTTCCTGGGACGAAGTCCTCACGCCTAATCTGGACGTTGATGTTTTGCAGAAGATCAAGCGTGACAGCGCACAGGTCAGCAAAGACGCGTACCAGAATACAACCGCCATCATTATGGATACAGCCAAGATCCTTCCTCTACTGACTTGGAGAGACGAGCCCGTCATTGTTTTTACCCCGCAGATGGAGACCCTGAACAGGGCGGTAGATGATGCGGAGAATATTATTCGAACTGCGGACGGAAAGTTGAGGAATACTGCAGGTCCTTCATATACCGCATTCGCCACCGCCCTGCACGAACAGCTGCCATATTCAACCCACGTGGTGTATAGCCCTGGAGATGTGCCGCCTTCCCATTTCGAGGGGACGGAGCGCATTATATTCGCTACACGAAATGCTGATCGAAGCACTTGGCAACTAGAGTATCTCCAGTCGCTGCTCAAGGCCGTAGGAAACTTGAAAGTCGTTGTACTTGCAACTCTGACACCATACGAGGTTCTTGTTCCCGTGGCTGGTCCACAAGCCGCTTATATGTGTTCCTTCGAATTCACACCCCAGGCACTGCGAGCTGCTGTCGGAGCGATGTTCCATGAGTCACCGGTTATGGGACGTGTGCCAGTCAAATTTGACAGTGTTTGAGAGGCCTGTTGTTTTCAGAAACGGCGCTCTCTTGTATCGTACAATGTGTGCTGCTATGCTGTCCCACCTCGTGCTGCTGTACTTCTATGTAGTGACTAACCAGGCCATCAGACAGTCAGTGATTGTCAATCGCTCGTGGCACTCCTAGAGCAAGAGAGGACCACCGCTTTTGGTTTTGATGGTTTCTTGAATAGGTACCGAATGGTTCGGTCGAACATACGCCTTGAGGCTCTAGATGAGCGGATGTTGTTCCTATTGTCATGGGCATTGGATCGTCTGGAGGAATGAGTTTCAGCTCGATGGATATGATACGAAGGACCCATAAGAGTAGGTTACAAGCGTCGGGCGGCATGTTCCGTTGGGTGTAGGAAAGGGACTAGAAGGAGTATTGTGGGAATGTACCATTTTTCGTGAGATGTGACGAATCCGGCAGTTGTTGGTAGGGGCGCGGGAGGAGGGGGAAACGGTGGTGGGATCGATCGGTCTGTGGTTTCGTGGTCGAGATGAGTGTATGGGCGAATTAGGAGCACCAATGGAGCTAGTGGAGTCATCGGAAGTGTCATGATCAGAACCTGCGCCGCGTGCTGGGGTCTCGAATGGGTCCGACTCATAAATCCACAGATCGTTGGCGGCATCTTCAGGTAACTCATTAGCCTCCTCGTCGCCAATCATGTCAGGTATGTCGAGTTCGTCATCTACGCCGCCGACTTGGAGTTCATCGATGACAATACCACTGGCGTGGGTATCACGCGACATCGGTAACTCACAATCGTTGTCCATGTCCTATGCAAATAGCACACATACACGTCTGTGAGCCAGGGGCACAAAGATATAAAAAAACTTACCTCAGTGACTTCAGCTGCTTTATTGATAATACTGTCGCAGTCAATCTCCAGGCCTATGTGTGAGTCTTCGTTAAGTTGCATGTCGTCATCGAGCCATGAAGGCGCAGACGTGGCAGTTAGATTTCCTAACATCGCTGAAGTGTGTAGTATTATTAGAAGGAACTCCAGCAGTGATTGTAGTTGACAGATGCATTGAGAGATGAGTCTGGGAAACCCTTGATTGTGCAGCCAGTGCTTCAGCACGCGCTTTGCTACGGTGCATCCCCCGCTGGATGCGAGAGAAAAATCGGCAGCCTGTGAGCTTAGCAGCCTGAGTTTCGTGTGTTCGTCTCTGGCGTAACGTGAACATCCCCCCCGCGCCCCGGGGGTACACCAGTCTGGCCTGGGTTTTCACGGCAGTTATGGCAGGCACACCGGACTAGCCGCTTGTCAAATTGCCTCTGACATGTAGAGGGTGATAAACAGGGGATATGTATAAGAGACTTGCCGCTCTCAGATGAGGCGGCGCTGCGAGCCGTGTGGGACATGGTTGTCCTCGTGGTGGAAGTGTTCGAAGTGAAGCAGAGTAACGACACTAGCAAACACCGGAGTCGGAATCAGAACGAACTTGGAGAGGGTTTGCTCGTGTCGCGCTTTCGATAGCAATTTTTTACTCTTGGATCTCTTATAGGACGCAAGCATATGCTTTTGCATGGGCATTGAGTTGTTGCGAGAGCGTATACGAACTTCTTCGACCAGTCCTCGCGATGACAGAAGGTTCAAGTTGTAACACGTATTAGTAATCTTGTCACGTGCTTGTCAAAAGCGGACTTCCATTTTGTCCCACTTGCCTTGAGTGAAACCTACCATGTCGACCTTGCCGCCTGGTGCCCCACCATTCCCGTCTTTTGTACCTCCCCCACTTCCCCCAGGCTGGACAGAACACCAAGGCATGATTCAATCTATTGTTATAAATCCACTGCTAATGGAATATCTGTTTCGCAGCTCCTGGTGGCCAAATTTATTACCACAATGCTTCCATGAACCAATCGACGTATACCCGGCCTTTGCCAGGGATGCCATTCCCTGTTCCAGGTGGGATGCCGTTTATTGCACCAGGTGCCGTTGTTCCAGGTACTGCTTTACCCAAAGAAAAGAAGAAGAAAAAAGAGCGACCACTCCACAAGACGCCTCTCCCTGGAACTCCGTGGCTCAGAGTGAAGACAACGGAAGGTAACGTATTCTGGACGCACAAGGAACGAAAGGAAAGTGTGTGGGAGGTGCCGGAAGAGATCAGGGAGCTTGTGGAGCAAATGGAGCGGGAGGAGCGGGAGAAGGAAGCAAAGGAAATTGAAGTGAAAGCAGAACAAAAGTTGGCGGATCAGGAGCGGGAAACGGACGAGATTAAGCGGAAAGAGAGGGAGGAGGTGGAGAGGGTGATGGAGGAGGTAAAGGGCGCTGTGGCTGCAGGGAAGAGGAAAGCAGCTGAGCCTGCTGAAGGAGATAAGATAATTGGACATAAGAAACCACGCGTTGAAGAAGAACCAGAGGAGGAGCCAGAGGAGGAACCGGATGAACGGTGGCAGCGGGAAATAGCAGATGAGATGGCCGCAGAAATGGAGTCGGAGGCAGGTGATAGTAATGCCCAGTTACCACTGGAAGCAAATGATGCAGAACAAAGCTCTGTCTCCGACGAAAAGGACTCTCGTCAAGAGCCAGCTGCGCCACCCGAAACCACCAACCAAGCACACTTCAAAGTTCCCGACCGCGTAGATCTCTCTATTGACGAAGCGAAAGCTCTGTTTAAGGTGCGTCCACAAGGTTTGCCTTATGGTTATACAATGGAAAAAATCTGGCACAGACCCTTCTGCAGGAAAAGAACGTCAATCCTCTCCATCCGTGGGATACATCACTCCCACTATTCATTACTGATCCACGTTATGTCCTCCTTCCTTCTGTGTCAGCCCGACGTGAAGCATTTGATGAATACTGTCGTGACGCGGCGCGCGCCCAGCGCGCCGCAAAAGCAGCAGCACTTAAGGAGGAATCAGAGCGAGCGATTCAGGCTGAAGGAGATAAAGATAAGGAGGCTTATGCAAAACTTCTGAGGGAAGAGGTGACGAGTACGCGTACAACTTGGCACGAATTCCGAAGAAAATGGAAGAAGGACCGCCGATTCTTTGGGTGGGCTGCTGATAAAGCAAGGGAGCGTGTCTTTCGAGACTGCGTGCGAGATCTTGCGAATGGTAAGACTAGAGTGCCCATCGAGGAACGACTCCACATTTAACCGGCGCTCGTAGCGAAAAAGAAGCAAGCTGAGAAGGCGGAGCGTGAGTTCTTCCAATTATTGAGGGAGCACACGGAAATTAGATCTGGGGACGTCTGGAAGGAGGTGTGTTTGTTGGTTGTCTGACATAGCCGTTACTGATGCTTGTCGCTCACCTTGTCGCGCCAGGTAAAGCGAACGATTAATCCGAAAGACCCGCGTTACGATGCAGTCGGTTCGTCATCTTTACGAGAGGAGCTATTCACGACATACATCAAAACAGTCGAAGGCGCGGCTGCTGGCGACAGTCTTGCTCAGACAGACGAGCTCGAAAAAGCTACTGAGGGCAAGCCTCAAGAGCATGGTGACGATGCTACTCGCAGAAAACAGCGTGCTGAGCGGGCGGAACGTGGACTCCGTGAGCGAGAAGAGAAGGTACGCCGTGAACGTGAGGGTCTCGAACGGGAGCTCGGCCGGACGCGTGGGGCCGTCGGGCGTGAAGAAGGCGAGCGTGAGTTCATGTACGTGTTGAATATGGGGTTCGTCATGCGTGTGGTTAGGCTGATATTGGCGGATTGCATTCTTACAGGACGCTCCTTACGGATGCTGTGCGCGATCCGCAGGTATGTGGTCACAGTCGCTCTGTGCACTGATTAATCCCTCCTTCATTTTACTTCCATAGGCTAACTGGGACACTACTGTCCCGTCTTTATCTCATGACCCGCGGTTTGTTCTATGTGCATTGCCCCTTCCAGTGCAACGGGGCCTCTTTTCGAAACACATTGCACGTTTACGAGAAAAACATCTCGCGGGTTTGCATGCACTGTTTGCTGCGCACGCACCACGACTTAGCACACGATGGCATGACTTGGACGAGAGCGCAAGGAGCGCCGTGCAGGGCAGTGTTGCGGTTGGAAAGCTGGGTCTCTCTGACCTTCAGCTGGATCCGGACTTGGATGATAGAACTGTCCAGCCAGGTAGGGACGTTGCCCTGGAAGCTGAATTCGAACGATGGCAACGTACCCGTAATACCGAGGCACGACAAGCCTTTGACGCCATGCTAAACGAGAATGCTTTCCTTGAATTCTGGGGACGCATGGGGAAAGCAAGCGGAGATGGTGCTGGAGAAAAGGCGGCAGTGCCGGATGATGGGGAGGAAGAGGAGGAAGGCGAGGGTGGCGGGGGAAGAGCCGATTTGAAGAAATTAGCGCAAGCGATTGACAAGGGTGAAATTGAAAAGGTGTTAAGGGTACGGCACTCTCTCGTTACTCAGGCCAATATTCTAGCATATCTAAATGTTGTGGTCAGAATGATTCACGATGGGCAGCATTCGACCATGTGCCGGGACAGAGAGAACGATGGTTACGGGTATGTAATTCCTACTGTATTTCTGGTTATATTCATGCACTAGATACGGCCGACTGCTGTTTTTTTATAGGATCACATAGAAAAGCTGGCCGCCCCGAAGTTGAGTGTGCATATCCCAGATAAGGATAGGGCCTGACGCAGGGGTAACTGTACTTATTAATGGTCTGTTTTTGGGTGGTGACACCCTCCATATATACCGAATTTTACCAGTACTTTTGTATAGGTCGCATCCCCAGGTTGGCGAGGAATGATATCTGTCTATCTCGTATGGAGTTGGACGCTCTGATTCCCGGCGTGACGATTTTTATCGGCTAATCGATATCCTAGAGCGGACGACACATCTGTTTTTACTTAATTTCTTAGTGCTTCATCGCCACTTATTCCGTGGATCTGCTGCTTAACTAATCCGAGTCACTTGCCTATTCTATTTGCTGTTAATTCTGACGTGGAAGATTCAGGGCTCGCGGTCACAACACTCGAATTCTTCACACTGCAGCTGGGTCTCAATCTGCTACAGCCTGGGCTACACATGAGAGACTGCACCGTAACCTGATATATATATAAACTTTCCCGATGCAGACCCCAAGATAAATATCTACGGCTGTTTTCGACATGCTGCATTCTAAATGGGTTCTACGCCTTGCTCCAACGCCTCTCTTTATGCCATGTCGCCTGGAGCCTCTATAGCCATTAATTGTCGCCTCTTAAGATTTACATGTAAACTAGAAGTTCACCCAGCCGAGTCAAAACGAATTAAAAAAGTTCCAAATTTGTGAGCCGCATGCAGAGAGAGAAAGCGCAAGAAAAGTACACGAGAACAGTGCACCACTGTTTACATAGTCCAATGTCATCATCCTGGGAGGATACTCACAGCCTGTGATGAAACGACGATGGAAGGGAGGTGAGCAGAGAAATGGAGAGGAATGGGAAAGAATCGGACGCACCACCTTGCGAAGTGGAGGTCGACGAAAGACAAGAAGCTGAGCAAGGAGATGGGGATCACGATGGAAGAAATGGAACTCGCTGTGAGGGTAATGTCCACGAAGACGCGATACAAAGCGGCGTGAGAAGGATATAAAATTATGGTCTACTAAACGTACAAGCATGTACGTAGGCGGAAAACATGAGCAAGCATGGAGAATGCAAAGAAGGATCAGAAACTCACTAGGAGTGAAGGTGACGTCGATCAATGTAGTACCCTACACAAGGACACGTCTCAATTATAACAGTGGACTCAAAGAAAAAAAAGAGAGGACGTTGACGGAGGGCAGGGGCGAGCAGAACGGCGGAAACAAGGAAGGTCAAATGATCGGCAAGCACCACCCTACTGAGCCGTACCAGATGGCGTACAATAGGTCTTTAGCGGTCCCCTCTTATATCGTTTCGTGATGAAGCCTCTAGCTTCATATCATAGACTACCTCACGAGAAGCACCTTCGAATCCACGGCAAGCGTGAAAAAAGCTGTGAGCCGTTGGATAATAATTTGGGTTCCAAATCGTCGTGCTCTCCACGCTAACTAATACAATATATCGCCGCTGAAAGGAGCAGCCAACTGCACTTCACACCGACGCGGACGGGTTCAACTGAGTCTACTAGCAAAATCAAGAGCGTGAGGTACCCCAGCGTCACACCAAAAGCATACGACCCACCTTGTATCCTCCCGGGTCGAAGAATTCGGGTTCGCGACCCCTGGCCTGGAACAGTACGGGTTGTCCAGCGTGGTCGTCCTCCCAGCGTTGGCGAGTGGACATATCGATATTCGGAATCTCTCGGTCTTTTGTCCAATGCATGGTAGTTGTGAGTTGAGAGTCATCTGTAGTTATGAGACACAGAGCCCTTATAAGGCGAGTTGAGTCTGCACGAGGAGGCCTTGCATGTGGCATGGTACGATGGTGTCGTTTACGAGCGGGCTGGACAAAACACGTGCACGGCCAAATGATGAAAATATCGATTACACGAGGGTGTACATGCATTCCAATTCGAGTGTAGAAACTCTAAAGCCATGTCCAGAAGTGGAAATTGGTTGGTGAGAGTACGCGTCTCAAGCCGAATGGTACATCGTAAAATAAGTATATGTCCCCATAATTATTAGCTTAACTGAATGGTGTGCCTGATATTTTCAATTCAGTTTGCTAATAATTATTGGTAACATATACACAGTGTCGCGCCTTACTTATACGCATGCGCAGGTCAAAATCCAGAAGGAAGGTGACGACGTCGCATGGAGGGGCCTCGTGTTAAGTGACCACGTTGCAGTTTGGTTGATAATGTAGTTCGGGTCATCGATCTAGCAATGCAATTCCAAAAGGTTAAAAAAGATAAGGAAGAGTATAAGAGCATGCAATTGAGGGTGAAAGCGCAATGCGAATGTCGTTAATGTGTTTAAAAAAATAGAGATCAAGAGCTCTAGCATGATGCGGGTGCGAGAATCATTCGCAAGCTAAGTTAGTGCATTGGCATCGATGTCTGGTTCGATGTCGCCATATGAGGCGGTCGCATCTTCGTCTGCGACAGGACTCACCGCGCAATCTGATTCGCCTCTCCCTTCCGTCGTGTTTCCTTCCACCCGGCTCCTCCCCTCCACCTCCTTGTCCCCTTCTTCTCCAACCCATGGCTTTGCTTCTTCGGGGCTTAAAACTTTACTTCCAATGGCCACCCCATGCTTCCATCGTCGCGAGCCCGTCTCCGCACCCATGTTTGACCCTGCCTCTGCGCCCAAGCCAGAGCCTACATCCCACCCAAGCACCTCGCCCTGGTCCATCCGCGTCCCCGTAGCAAACAAACTGTCAATGCCGAGGCCCAAATTGCTTCCGCTTCCGGACGCGGATGAGGGAGATGGAATACCTTGAGGCGGACTTAAGAAAGAGGACGGTGCGGGGGCAGCTAGCGCGTTACGTCCCGCAACTAGGAGATCCTCCAGGAGCGTCTTCAGACGCTTGAAGCTCTCGTCCCCTTCATTCTCTTCATCCGTCTCTTCCTTGTCTTCACCCGATTCCTCCTCTGCGTCCCCATTGTTGTCCTCACCCCGTTCTTGCTCACTCAAAAGCCTAAAATGCCCTGGTGGCACGGCAAGTCGTGTTTCCCTCAACCTTCGCCGTAGCTCGCGAATTTCACGTGCCTGTCGTAGTTTAGATGCTTCGAGGGCCGCATTGATAGTGAGTAGAGAGCGTGTCGTAATCTCGAGGTCGGCAATCTGATAGAAAGAAACCCAACCCGACGATCATTTAGCTCACAAATGAAAGACCATCGAATGTGTCAAGAAAACAACACACCTTCCGATTGATTTGGCTTCAGCTCGCACGTCATCCTCTGGATCGTCCTCAGCAGTGGATTGTAGCCTTAGAGCTCCTGTCTCATCGTCGCCGCTCTCGCTCCCATCGATATGTCGATCATCCAACTCTGCCGATCGACTACTCGAGGCTAATTCTGGCTCACCAGCAACACTAGATCCCGAGGCCCAGCCCCGTCCCCTCCCACCGGAAATTCTCGTGCCGGGACGCACTCGTGCTACTAGTGGGCGCTTTGGGGGTGGACTTGCAGCGCGATCGTCATGGGATGACATAGGATTGTTCAACGCGGACATGGATAAAAATTCAGATCGTAAATGGCTAGTGAACGGAGTAGGAGATCCCCGTGCTCGTGGAGTGCGAATGGGCGCTAGACGCCGACATCGAGGAGTGTGAAGAGAATGAAACATTGGATGCAGGCGGAGGGGTCGGCAGTGGTACGAGTTGCGGCTGTTCGTTGGATAAAGATGGTGGTACGGGCTGGGAGGAAGGAGGTTGATAGGCAAAGAGGCTGGCAGAGGAGCGACGTGATGCTACAGTTGTAGCTCGTGTGCGTGCGGGACGGTTTGTAGTAGGAAAATGGGGCGCAGCAGAAGAGGACGGAGGTGATGGGGGCGAGAGAATTGTCGATAGCGATAGTGGTGCTGGCCTCGCAAGACCGGAGACCTTGGACTTGATGCGAAAAGAACTCGAGCCACGATCGACGGTTCACTGAGGGTGCAGAATCCCTATGAATTTAAATATACGTAATTACATATGACTTTGTTGCCATCAGTCAACTCCTTGTTAACGTCAGTACAGAGAAGTTCTCACATTGCTGTCCTACAATATGGGCATCCCTCCACATTTCAAAGATATATACCCAGTTTCACATAAAGCTGTCTGTTACCACCAGTAAGTTAGGGAATTCTTCAACATGTAAGTTCTGGGTGTTCTTAACGGTTTACGGCTGGGAGGTGTTCCTGCGTGTTAGAGTCCAAGTGTGTGGGAGAAACGTACGGGTGTTATTCGGGTTTGTCACACGTTACGGCGACTGGTGGCAAGGGATCGAAACGTTACAGTACTCCGGTAGATCCTTCCATGACATCCGCCTCTTCAGAAACGGCTCTCAGAGCGCTGTTGCAAAAACAGCCCGTTGAATCTCTGCTTCCTGACGAACTGAATCTGCTGATGGATTCTTTTCTGCCCGCTCAAGACGCCTCCGTCCGTGCTCAATCGCTCGTTTTCCTGTCCAAATTTTCGTCGGATACTCGAAAAAGGTGCTCCGGTCAATCAAGTCCAGATGTCCCGACCGCCATACTTGTCCGTACATTCTCAGCCCCGGTTGAGGCGCGTTTGGCAGACACACAGGAATCTACAACGCTTTCAGGGCTTTTGTTCTTGACGGCCCTCTTCCAGGTGGATTGGGAATCGGCATGCGAGATTTTCTCCCAGGATGACTTGCTCGATTCTATTTTGGACACACCGGATCTTTATCCGTCATCCCAGGCGGTCGCTATCGCGCTAGCACAGTTACTTTCCCAGGCAAGTGGCCATAAAAATTGTAGACCGCTCATTTCTTCCACAGTCGCAAAAGCCTGGCTCGATAGGAGCCTGAACCAGTCAAAGGACTCCGCTTTGCGTGCGGCAGCTGTATTAGCCCTGGTCAAGCTTTCGCGAGGGTCGGAGATAGATGCACAAAGTAGCACTCTTGGCGGAATGAGTGGACACTCTCCCAATAACCTATCCGATGCCCCAAACGATGGAACTGGTGATAAGCTTGTGGAGCTGATGAAAAGGCTTGTCCTGACCAACGACAGCCCGTCTCCCCCTGTGCTTAACGCTGTGGAGGGCCTGGCATATCTGACAATCCAAGCCGCTGCTAAAGAATCTATATCGACTGATTCTGCATTTGTAAAGCATCTTGTGGCTCTTATCCCGCGACGTCCCGGCGCCCCCTCATTCCCCGCTTCTCGTGCCGATCGCAATATGGAGGCGTCACTGACTGCGCCAGACTAGACCTTGGTCTGAGTTACGGGATCGCCCTAATAATCTCTAATCTTTGCGCATACAACCCTAGGCTTTCAGATGAGGAGCAGCAGATCGAAAGGCTAAGATACATGACAAAGGAATCAAATGTTGAAGGCAAGCTATCAGCTGAGGTCACTCATACAGACAAACTTGACGATGATAACCATGTCCGTAGCCGCGGCAAGAGATTGATGGATGCTGGCGTCATAGAGGCTCTCACCGGGATTATCAAGAATTTAGGAACCGGTCAGATGGGGAAAAGCAAGGCGGCACAGCGGACTGTTGCAAGCGCGCTATTGAGTTTGGTAGAGGAGAAAGCCAACAGAGGAAGGATACTACAAGGAGGAGGAGCGAAAGCTCTGCTTGCCATCATCCGTGTATCTATGGCAGAACTCTCTCCCAGCGCCGGCGACCAAGGCGGAATCGATAGATTAGATTCTGCCGACCTCCTAGCTATCCAGGCCCTGGCCAAACTTTCGATCACTTCCTCACCTGCGGCAGTGTTTGGTTCCGCACGCGACTCATATGTTGACGCGATCCGCCCTTTGGCTATTCTTCTCATACATTCTTCGGCATCATTGCTTCAACGATTTGAGGCCGTGATGGCACTCACTAATATATCTTCCGCTACTCCTGAGGCTGCGGAGCGCGTGAGCGCTTTCCGTCTTATTTCTGGACGCAGCCACGGCAGGGAAATCCTGGTAGGCAATATTGTCAAACACGCGGAGACACATCTTCTTGACAGCAATGTCATGTTGCGCCGTGCTTCCACAGAGTTAATTTGCAATCTCGTTGGGGGAGCCGAGGGATCATTCGATTACTTTGGGGGCACCACGGCCTCCAACGCCAAAGCCAGGCTTCAGATTCTTGTTGCACTCTCAGATGTCGATGATCTTCCAACCAGATTGGCTGCATTGGGCGCTCTCGCCACCTTAACGGCCTCCCCCGATACATGTCACACTCTGGCAAAACTCGAAATGGAGCGCCATCGTGTCCTGCCAATACTCGTGAAACTCATCTCTCCCGAGATTGCACAGGAATATAGGGAAGAGCGGCCTGAAGATGAAGATGGTTGGGAAACAACTGGTACTGAGAGTGCGGGGGACCCGGGCCTGGTACATCGGGGTGTGGTATGTGTGCGCAATCTATTTGCAAACCTCGATGCGAAGGGGGATAGAAAAACTATGTCTCTCGAAGCTGACTCGCAAGGTCTTGTGAGGGCTCTCGTCCAGACCATCAAATCAAACGCGGGAGGCTCAGAGAATGATGCAATTTTAAAACCTGCTGCAGAGGTACTAACGTGGATTCTACAATCCGGTGTGAATTTTCCACTATAAATCTATATACCATGCTGTATCTCTCTGCTTAGGATAAGTTGCTATTCAAAACACCTATCTCTGATGCTGGGAACGATGCGCAAAATGTCCGTTTCTTTGTTATTCGTTTACAAACGATTCCAAGCTCTCCTTCGCTTCGCACTTGGGAACCGTAACGTTAATAGTATTCGGTATTGGCCCTGACATTAGCTCCCAATAGCAAAAACTCAAATAGGACGTGGGTGAACACTACAGCCTTCAGAAGTACTATCATGTGCCTGCGCGAGCAAGTCGCAGAAAGCCATGTATCCACTCCATCTAGGCGTCGGCGTATAGCAATGCGACGAGGCTACTGACAAACTCCCTAGAGGTACCAATGATATTACAGTAATGACACGCCCATCAAGCATGCAGCTTACCAACTCTGGACCAATGAAGCAATGGGATAGTCTAGCACTGCCGGTATGCTAGTATTGATAAGCCATGGCCACCGATCTACTGTAATGACCTTGGGTGAGGTAGGAGCAAGGAGACCCTCCGGGCCGCCTGAAAACATGTGTATTCAGAGGGGAACAAAATCATCATACATATTCTCATACCAAATCGTCTATATCCACTTGCGTTTACGCCTCCAAACGGCAAGTCTTGGCTATCAATGGATCAACGCTCAATTTCAAATACGTCGGAACAACGGACAAACTTCAGCTAGAAACAGAAAACAAAAGTTCCTGAGAGGTAAGCCACTAGATTGACTCTATTTCGCAGGCAATAGACACGTAAAACACACCAAAATCATTATAATGACCATCATGCCGCATTCCAGCCGTCTCGCAACCTTCACAGCTAGGCACTGATCAGGTCCAAAAACGCTTGCGCCAAGACCATAACGCGTCCCATTGGCAATGTCAACCGCTTCTTGAATGGTCCTATACTTCATGATTAATGCAACGGGTGCGAACACTGAAAGACCGTCAAGGGAAGGCAAACATAGCCGAACGCTATTCGGAGCACTCACGTTCCCGCTGCGCGATCTCCATCTGAGGCTCAACACCACCAACAACTGTCCTACAAAATAAGCCCCTCCTCGAGGTAGACATATCTCCACCGCGTGCCGCCACAGCATACTTCTGCTCCTCCGGCTTTAGCATCACGAATTATACGCTCGAGTTCATCTAATCGTTCGTGGGAAATCATCGCGCTGCAGTCCACGGGAGCGATATATCCTTCACTAGAAGGAGAGAGCACAGAGCTAGAAACGTACAGCAGTATGAGCGCATTGACAGACGTACAACACACTATGCATCCATGTTGGAGCCAATTTCCCTATGTCAGTCTCCGGAAGAATAATAACTGGATCTTTACCGCCCAATTCAAGCGTTACCGGGGTAAAGCGGAGGGTAGCCGCTTGAGCTACCTAGAAGGGCTGCATGTTGTTGCTCTACTTCTGGACACGGGATAGGTTTCTTACCTTGCGGCTAACCTCTTCAGAGCCGATGAAAGTGATATGTTTTATAAGTGGCGTGCTATTCTGATTACAACACTACTCCCATCTTGTGCATGAGGTGCCTCCACTGATGGTTCTATGGAGAGAGAATATATGTGGAATTGTACACCATAAATACGAGCCCTTTTACCAATTTTACCAGCAAGTAGCTAGCCGGTTGCAGAAAAGTGTAAATTCGCTCAGTGCTCATACGCGACGTGTCACGCTGACCTTGAAATTCAATATGTATACTGATCACCCCAGGACGTCCTGGTGACATCACTGAAGGTGTATGACGCTCGAGTACGTAGCTCTAAGCATCATCGTTGCACGGGAAGTACTACGGTAATTTAATCTAGACTAGGTTATTACACTAGTACTAATACCCTCACCCCCGTTTTCTGTGAGCAGCCACCGATATTCCTGTCTATTTTGCACAGTATAACGCTGGTACATATATTCCTTCCCAGTGACGGCCATTCAACGACGTAAATTGCGGAAGATGTCCCATAATAACGAGGCGGTAGACTCGATCTCGAAGCAGGATGTCAACTACACAATGGTTCGCTGTTCATATTGTCCCCTGGACGTCTCATTAGCATTCTGTATAGCTCCAAGCTTTTGAATGGTATGCAGAAGGTGGGGGGGTACATTGGCGAAAAGTCCAGGAACGTGTGCCCAAGCTCGCCGATATGGGCATAACAGCCATCTGGCTTCCACGTATGCCTCCACTACTGTTACATCTCTGAATTATCTGATTTTTCACTGGTAGCACCGACTAAAGCAGCGGAACAGAACAGTGTCGGATATGACATTTACGACGTGTACGACTTGGGCGAGTTTGATCAGAAAGGAGGTATGCGCACCAACTGGGGAACAAAGGACGAGCTCCTTGCCCTTGTAGACGACGCGAAGGATCATGGTGTAGTAACTTATATCGACGCGGTTCTCAACCACAAGTTCGGGGCCGACAGGACTGAGAAATTCGGTGCGACGGAGGTAGACACGGACGACAGAACGAAGGAGATTACCGATTTGTACGACATTGAGGTAATATATCTACGATTAGCAGTGTTTGCCATACTAATTTCACTGGCAGGGATGGACGGGCTTCGACTTTCCTGGTAGGAACAAGCAGGTAGGGTTTGCAATTGGTCAGGGCGGTGAGATGCGCCTTGGTCAACACATATTTGTATACAGTACAGTTCTTTCATATGGTCCTATAACCACTTTACGGTGAGCTCAGGTTAGATCGCTGACAAGTGGGGCTCGACTCAATCGGATCGCAGGGTATTGACTACAATAACGACGGTGGCAAAGGGGCGATTTACAAGATACACGACGACGGAAAGGATTGGGCACAAGGTGTTGACTCCGAGAACTCAAACTATGACTACCTAAGTAAGTAGTTGTGATTGATAGCCAGTGTATTAAGGCTCACCTCGATTCTCTCCGGAAAGTGGGTGCTGACATCGACCATCACCATCCGGACGTCTGTGGCGACCTTTTGAACTGGGGCACTTGGATTCTCTCACAACTCGGTCCCGGAGTCGCAGGATTTCGATTTGATGCTGTCAAGCATATCGATAGAGAGTTCATAGCCAAATTTGTCAAGCACGTGAGGAAAGGCAGCGACAAGCTGTTCGCTGTCGGAGAATTTTGGAAAGACTCTATTGAAGACTTGGAGGCTTATCTGGATGCCCTGGGGACCCAGGTGAGGCTGCTAATGCCTTGAAGTTCACGACATGCTTGTTGATATTTCGTCATTGCATCCAGTTCAGCGTATTCGACACCCCCTTGCATTATAATTTCAAAGAAGCTGGCGACGCTGGAAACACATATGATCTAAGGAAAATATGGGATGGTACTGTTGTCCAGAGGAGACCTACCGACGCCGTGTGAGCCTCTTCGTTCATTAAATTGAATAGTATTTCAAATTCTTATATACCATTAGAACTCTAGTAGATAACCATGAGTGAGTGGTCAAAAATTCTACATCTACTTACCGGTGGCTCACAAGCGTTCTAGCACGGTGAGTTCCAATCCCTATGCGGTGACGTTCATCTGTTTATTATAAATTCCAGCAAGTTGGTCAGTCACTCGAGAGCTGGGTGTCGCCTACATTCAAGCCTCTCGCTTACGCTATGATCCTGCTTCGTGGTGACGGATACCCGTCCGTCTTCCTGCGTGCTGCTCTAAGAGCAATGACTTCTGACTTCTAATGCGATCCCTTCATTTTCAATCTCTCCGTTCTCCTAGTTGCGTATTCTGGGGTGATCTATATGGCTGCGATGGCGACAATCCACAACCTCCTGTATCCCAACTCGCAGATTTGATCCGTGCCAGAAGTCTTTTCGCTTATGGTGAGACACGGGACTACTGGGATCACCAAAACTGCGTTGGGTGGGTAAGGGTTGGAGATAATTCTCATGACGGCTGCGCGGTCGTTCTCTGTAACGGTGATGAGGATGGGTATGGCGTATTCTTAGAACTTGAATGTATCGTTATCTGATTAGTATTGTCAGGCTGAAGCACATGGAAATCGGAAAGGGGAGTGGTCTCAGATGTTTGCAGATTCCTCGCTAATTATTCAGGCTATCTAGGAGCACGCAGGTGAAAAGTGGACTGACGCTCTCAGATGGCATGGGGGAGAAGTCCTTATCGGAGAGGACGGGTGGGCAGATTTCAGTTGCTCTACCAGAAGTGTCAGCATCTGGACCAAAATCGATGCAAAAGGGAGGTCTGGGTTCTTCCAGTAAAAGGAGATCTTGTTGGAGACCTTGTGAATACCTTTCGAGGCTCTTCATAACCCTGTACTACAAAGACATAGGCATCGATCGAGGAGCCAACTTGTTAGGCTACCTCATAAAAACCCGCGTGGGCCTGTACTACTACAATTGTACACAGACCCACGAATATATCTCGTATGTAAACTGCATGCTAGCTATGCACGAGAACCTATCTCATAGCCTGTGAGCATGGCCGTTACGCTAGATATATAAATCATCTCGTCGCTGGCGAGCCTGTAGTTCTGACACCATCGATCGAGCCAAGCGACTAGTGGGCAGACGGGAGATGATCCGATGCATCTCTGCTTCCCTCGCCAGTAGAGAAACTTCATTATGCTCAGCCCTACCGCGCTGTCGCCCAGATTAATTTCCATGTAACGTCCTCCATACTCGGCCTATGACTTGGAATTGGATTCCAGCAGTCATTCATGAGTGCCCATATGTGATCATTCAACCCTCGTCGGAAGACTACGGGCTCCGAAGGTCGACTTGGAACCTCTTTATTAGCGATCTTCACAAGGGCTGGCGCGTCTGGCAGGTCGCTGAATGGCAACTTCCCGGTATATAACTATGTCGATGTATTGTATTAGTCATGAACTTCAGAATAATTAAGGCTTCCCGATTTACCTGCAACATCAATGAGCCGAAGGCAAAAACATCACTCTCCTTAGTTGGATTCGAACTGGCTGGTATGCTTTCACCACCTATCAACAACTCAGGCGCCATAAAGCGAGCTGTTCCGTGCGCATTTGAGGAGCTACCAGATGATATCCATCCTTCGGCATAGCGAGATAGGCCGAAGTCACATAGCAGAGCATGACCTGTTCGTGATATAAGTACATTATCCTGCCACTATGTCAGCTTGGTTGTCATCGAGCAGAAAGTACAAGCACTAAGCATACAGCTTTCACATCTCCGTGTATTATCGGTGGTACATCTTTTCCAGAATGAAGATATTTGAGTGCAGATGACGTCTCATGTAGCTGAAGAAAGGAGACTGTGTTAGAGCAGGGTCTTGCGTTTCCTGTGGAAAATTCTTACCAGAACTCCACGGCTGGCATCAGGGTTCCGTTGAAGATACTCGAGTGACCTCCCATTCTCGGCCCAGGGCGATACCATGAAGAGACGGGTTTCATCGGAGCTTTCACATGTGCCGTAGAATGGCAGTACATTCGGGTGGCGGAGCAAACACCAGATATTAACTTCGCGTCGAAAATTCTAATCCTAAAGTATCAGTCCACGTGAAAAAGCCATCGCATGTCAAAGTACGACCTTCTTTGCCTTTTCTATCCGGCTTTTCTGATTCACCACACGGAGCAATTTAAGTGCAACACGCTCCGACCCTTTGGCGTTTTGCAGGAATCCCCAATAGATGTCTCCGAAGCCACCAGCGAAATGCGTATATTGGATGCCTTTGATGTTTGCCGTCAAATTCGGGGCACTCCTGCGTTTCAACCGAGAGAGGAAAGTACGCGAAGGAGGCCTGTCGCCTCCAATAGGGGATCCCGTACGATTGGTTTCAACCCGAGAGAGATTATCCGAAAGATCAAAGGAGTGCTCGCTCAAGACCTCGGGATATACATTGGGTGAACGGGGTAAATCTTGAATTTCATTACTTCAACGACGGCTTCTACGACCAAAACAAGTGAAGCAAGAATTTGACCTTGTTCCAATCCAAAGCGCGAGAAATGAGGTCCTTTCAACTCCCAATGTAGGACCTGCCGTGTCGTCGATTCGGAAAATTGGGGAGCGGCGGTAGTTTCTGAGCGCTTGATGGCAAGTCCAGAGCGATATTGAGAATTCGCAACAGTCTGAGGCCGATGTACGATGAGCCCAATATGATAGTTGATATTTTTCTCTGGTGGGGTTTCACTATACCCATGGAGGGACTT